>CAUYRT010072410.1:0-21637 GCA_963574885.1 Lepilemur ruficaudatus
TTAACTTCTTTCTTTCTATTTATAGTAGAGACGGGGTCTCACTCTTGCTCAGGCTGGTTTCGAACTCCTGACCTTGAGCGATCCGCCCGCCTCGGCCTCCCAGAGTGCTAGGATTACAGGCGTGAGCCACCGCGCCCGGCCTAGACTTTATTTTTTAGAGTAGGTTCAGGTTTACAGAAGATTGAACGGATCGTGCAGAGAGTTCCACACCCCCCTCCCTGCACTCAGAGACATCTCCCATCAGCGTGGCACGCTCATTATAACTGAAGAGCCAGTTGAACACACTGTTATTAACTAAGGCCCTCAGTCCACATTCGAATCCGCGCTTTCTGTTGTCCAGTTCTGCGGCTTCTGACAAATGCGTGATGTTGTACGCCCACCACTATAGTGTCTTCTAGAACAGTTCCACTGCCCTCAGACCTCTCGTGCACCTGTATCTCCCGCTGGCCTTGGCTAGCAAAGATCTTTTTACTGCCTCCCTAGTTGTGCCCTTTGCAGAATGTCCTAGAGTTGGAACCACGGAGTATGTAGCTTCTTTCACTTAGTGATAAGCGTTTAAGGTTCCTCCAGGTCTTTTCACGGCTTAGAAGTGCACTTGTCTTCAGCACTGAGTAACATTCCATTGTCTGGTGGTTTGTTTATCCATTCACGTAAGCTGTGGCCAGCTCACACGTGGTACGGGACTCACTCATCACTGAAGCATCAGAAAATAATCAGACGTGTCCCGTCACTGCACCGGGGAAGGAGCCCACAGGTGTCAGGCCGGCAAGTGAGTCAGGGCCATGGGCATGAGGAGAGAAGTGAGGAGGAAGCATAACCAGGTCCTCGGTTTACGCTTTAAGCCACGTGTATCCGCCCAGACCACACGGCACTGTTTACGTGCTCTCGGCTTTACATGAGGAAGTCACACCGGACACGTCACTTGGCAGCTCGCTCTCCTACGCAGCGCTGTTTCCAACATCGGTCCTCTGAATCCACGATGCCCTGGTTAATCCTCAGGCTGCAGAGGATCCCGTTCTGTGACTATGCCACACACTGTGTATTCTCCTCCCCGACGGAAAGTTCTCAAAATTCTGGGTTGTGGCTACCTCTGGGGAGAGAGAGAAGGGACTGGCATAGGAAGGAGCTTCACGTGCGTTTATAATGTTTTGTTTCTTTGAATAAAAGAGCTGAGGCCGTTTTAGCAAAACATACGTTGCTTTAGAGGCAGTTCGTGTGCCCTCAGTACCAGGGCACTCGGCACGTCCTGGGTGCCCTGCCAAGGTCCAGGATTTGGACAAGAGGAGGTCAACTTGTTGCTCGAAGTGATTGCTTGAAGAACACTTTTGAAGAAAACTTTTATTTATTTTTAAAAACAGTTTTATTGAGATGTAATTCACATACCATAAAATTTATCCTTTTAAAGTAAATTCAGTGGTTTTTATATATTCACTGCAGTCAATTTTGGAATATTTTCATCATCTCATAAAGAAACCCCACACCCTGGAGCTCTTGCCCCGTATCTCCGCCCCTCCCCCCGTGCTAAGCAACCACTGACGTCTCCGTCTGCGGATTTCCCGCTCCAGACACGTCACACGCGTGGGAACATTGTGCACTGTGCAGGCCTTTGTGACCGGCTCCCCTCACTGTGTATGATGCTGTCCAAGCTCACCATGTGGCAGGGGCAGAACTTCACTCCCTCCTGCGCCCAGGAGACAGTCCGCTGTGCATTTTCGATACGGTGCATTTTGCTGACTCGTCCCGTGGTGGACATGCGGGTTGTTTCCACCTTTTGCCTCCCGTGAATATTGTCGCAATGAACATTTGTTCACGTTTTTGTCCGAACACCTGTTTTCAATTTTTTGTGTAAGGAGTACGTGTCAGCAGGGAAAGAACAGACCGGTGGCCTCGCCGTGTGCGGTCAGCGCCTTGAGAAGAGTGAACTTCACGTTGCCGCCATGTGCTGAGCCTTGGTGTCCCGGGGGAGCCTGGGGTCCACAGGCAGTTAGGGCAACACAGGAAGGGACAGTTGCATGAAACTCATGGAGAATCTTCCTTCTCATGCAGTTCGCCTCTACGGACCGAACTTCATCCTTCAGGTTTACTCGTCGCAGAGGAAGTCCTGGCACCCCGTGTGCCAAGACAACTGGAGCGAGAGCTACGGGCGGACGGCGTGCAAGGACCTGGGCTACAGGCGAGTGCGGGCTGCAGCCTGGAGGGGGCCGGCACGTCACAGTGACGGTGACAGCAGAAACACGAGAGGGATGCTCTTGTTTCCTCCCGGCGAAAGCGCCAGCACACAAATGCAGGGGACAGTTGTCCCCTTCCAAAACTGGTTCCTTTAACCAGCAGGGCGAATTTGTTCTGCCAGAGCTGGGCCTGGCACATCGGCCCACGTCTGCGGACCACGGCTCACTGCCACCCTGCCCGAGTCCCCCTTGGCCTCTAGACACTCCTGGTTGCTCGGAAACACCCAGTGCCATGGTCACCGGGTCAGGGGTGCAGGCTGGAGGTGTTGAGGGGTTTCTCTTCTCTTCTCTTCTCTTCTCTTCTCTTCTCTTCTCTTCTCTTCTCTTCTCTTCTCTTCTTCTCTCTTCTTTTCTTTTTTCTTTCTTTTCTTTTCTTCACGGTCTCTCTCTGTCACCTGGGATAGAGTGCGGCGTTGGCTAGAGTATAGTAGCTCACTGCAAACTTGAACTCCTGGGCTCCCGTAACCTTCCTGCCCCAGCCTCCCAAGCAGCTGGGACTACAGGTGTGCACCACCATGCCAGATCATTTTTGTAATTTTTGTAGACATGGGGTCTCACTCTTGCTCAGATTGGTCTTGAACTCCTGGCCTCAAGGGATTCTCCTGCTTCGGCCCCCCAGAGTGCTGGGATCACAGGCGTGCATCTGGGGGGGGGGCTGGTGGTTCTTTTCTGAGGCACCTCTCAGCCTGGGCTGAACCCTTTGCTGTGCTGGGGGAGGGGAGCTGGGACTGGGGCAGAGGAGAGGAGGGCTGGTTGGGAGATCAGCGAGGAAAAGTCCTATGCTGCTTTCACTGCATTTGGGAGCCACTGAAAGCTTTTGAACAGGGGAGAGAATTGATCTCATTTATACTTTAAAAAATTCATCCCTGCTTGCGGCTTGGAGGAAAGGTAGGAAGGGTTAAGAGGGAGTGTTCCTGGGGCGGGGGGCTTATCAGCATTGCTTAGGAAGACTGGCAGCCCTCGGGCACTGGGAGAAAGTCCCATTATTTATTGCTGCTTCTCTTCCGTGGGGACCTCTCCATGTGCTATCTATGCGATTTTAGGGATTCTGTGTACACTTTCAAAATGAATCACCACTTGGTGAGGGAGTTGGCATCTACGCTGGTGAAATGCTGCGCCATGCCGGCCCTAAACCGCAGGGTCCGATTATGTAGGTGAGGAACCTGCTGGAATTTTATAAGCGGGGACGTTTTAATATCTGTACATTTTATTAGATTATAGGTATGTATGATTATATACTCACACATCCTTATTCCCATCATTTCTTTGTTCTGACCCGAGCTAGATTGGAAACATGACACTTCATGGTTATGGGGTCAAAAATAGTTATAATGCGATGTCACTCTGTTAGAACGTGTGATTTTGTTTTCCAAAATGCTAAGGCTTTTCCTCCTACCCTGAACATCATACAAGAGAGGTATTACGATCTAGCTTAGGAATTGTGCTTGCTCACGACCTAACCGTTATTATAAATGGGATTTTTTGTCTTTTTTAGGAATAGTTTTTATTCTAGCCAAGGAATAGCAGATGACAGCGGCGCCACGAGCTTCATGAAGCTGAACACAAGCGCCGGCAACGTCGACATCTATAAAAAGCTGTACCACAGGTATGCGGCGACTTCATTTTTTCTTCGAAAAATTTTGCAAGGAGACCTACTAGGAGGTCCCATAGGAATCTCGTCCTGAGTCCGATTTTTCCAAGCTGCCAGTGTGGGTCTGGCGAGTTTAGCACTGGGCGGAGATTGGAATCCCACCGGGACTGGGCACTCCGTGCAGATCTGGTTTACCTGCAGGCAGTGACTAAGGTCGATTTGGCATTTTGTTCTCAGACGCCATCTGCCCTCATTGGGGAAAACATCGGGAACTTGAAAACAGTCTTTATTTTTCTTCACTCTGCAGACAGTAGGGGTGTACCTGCTGTGTCAGGGTGTGGCCCTAGGAACCCAGGAGAATATCTCGGGGCCCCAACTGGGATGACCAGCTGATCCTGGTTTGCCAGGGCTTAGCTGGTTTCAACACTGCAAGACCCGCCTCCCAGGAAGCCACTCCATTCCAGGCAGCTGGGACGGTTGGTCCCCCGAACCCCAACCCAGGGGCAGCAGTGTCAGGTGCCACGCCTGGGGTAGGCAATGTTGGGGGGGCCTGGGAGTGAGTGGTTTGTGCAATTCGGCAAACTTTTCCTACACCTTTTGGCCCTGGGCAGGTCACAGTATGTCCAGTGGGTGGGAATAAACCCAAGCCATAGGTCACGTGATTGCTGGCTGAACTGGCCAGCAGGGTGGAAGAGGGGGTGGGCTTAGGCTACTTACTCTGTTTTGCACGTATTTAAAATGTCTGCAGTCTTCCTAGAGCGTTGCCATTACCTGAATGGTTTCCAATGTGGAAGACACACAGTGTCCTTTGCGTGGGAGCTTCCCCACCTCCCAGGTCTGGGTGCTCATGCCCAGGTGCCGGGCACACCTTCCTGCTGGCCAGGGGCCAGGTGCTCGTCTTAGTACCACCCCACCTCTCCTCTGAGTGGGAGGCTGGGGGCAGGTTTGCATTCCTGGCGGCTGGTCTGGGGGGACTGACTTCTGCAGCCTAGCTATCCCTGGGAATGCAACAGGATGAGCCAGGTGTACCCATCAAAACAGTGGGCTATGGTTTGCCTGCTGAGAGGCCAAACACAGCTGCCTGGGCGCTTTGTAAATGCAGAGTGGTTCTTTGTCTTCCTGGGTTACAGGACATGGCGGGGGAGGGGAAGAGGAGGCTGCCACCCCTGGCAAGAGCCTTGGGAACACTAGGTGGCTGGAGGGTTTGGAAGAAAGAAGAGAAGGTCATTGTCTGGTATTCAGGCTACGTGGCAGGGGATGGAGGTGGGGGGGGCACTTCCTCTTTCCCTCCTGGAGTTGCCCTTTGATACCAGTCCCCAGGTTGCAGTAAAAAACTGTGGTGTGCCAGACGCTGGTGGCTGCTACGCAGTGTCGACCTTAGGATTCTTAGAAAACATCTTCTTTTAAAGGGAGCGTGTCCTGTCTTTGCTTGGCATTGTCAGTGCCCTGGAGCTGAAGGAACCAGGAACACATCAGTAGTCACCGGGGGACCCGGGGTGTCTCCGTAAGAGGGTGTCAGGGAGGACCTTTTGCAGGGCTTGGGCTCGTGTTAGGTGGTTTGGGAGAGGTTCGAGGAAGTGGGGCTTTGCTGGGGTTAGATGCTATCCGGAAACAGGGGTAATTCTGTGGTCGCCGCTGTATTTTTTTTTTCTAGAAGGTGGTTGGAATGAAGCCAAGCTGAGGCTGTGGGTGGTAAAGAAGCATCTGTCCGTCTGTCACTGACGTTGGTGGGGATGGGACAGGATGGGAGACGTCTGGGCGAGGTTCCTCTCTGTCTATCCAGGCGCAATTTCAGAGCAGGCCTGTTTGTGCCTCACTCATCCCGGTTGCAGCGTGGCCCAGGCTGGTGTTGACGCTCGGTGACATGGTTTACGCTCCGCAGAGCTCACGGCCAGCTGCCCGTGCAGGCCAGCTCTGCGTGCCCGGGCCACCTCTGTCCTGCTCAGGACGCAGGGGAAATCCGCTGTAGGACTGAGTGTGTCAGTCACTCCTCTTTCTTCCCTGACCTGGGGTGTTTGGCTCCCAAATGAACGAGTCACATTTTTTGTCCTCTGCGCCCAGGCAAACTGCTGGCTGTGTCACTTTCCATGCCGCAGATGTCAAGCAGTCAAGTTTCCAGATGCCGTACAAAATTAGAGGACGATTTTAAATTCCAAGAATCAAAATAAAAACTAACCTTATTGCATGCCTACCCTCACAAGCACCCTATGAGTTGGTACAATTTATGATCCATTTTCCTGATGGGGGGAAGGAGGCACAGAGAAGTTAAGTTACTTGCCCAAGGCCACACAGCTGGGATTTGAGCTGGGAACTTTAACTTGGTGTCTGCCCTTTGCCACCACCCCATGTGGATCTGCTCACCTCGCTGGAGTCTCAGTAGTGGATCCTTCTCTGTCCGGGAGACAGGAGAGAGCAGTGGGAACGAACGAATATCCGCTTCTGGGTATTTGACAGTCAGGCATCTCCTCATTTGTTATACTGACTAGATTTTCCCCTCTTCCCGCCCAGCGACTCCTGCTCCTCAAAAGCGGTGGTGTCTCTGCGCTGCATCGGTGAGTACTCCGTGTCACCCTGCTAGCACGCTGACCAGGCAGCAATCTCTACCTTGGAGAAGCGTCCCTCTGTGCCCTTGGGCTGTGCCAGAGGGGAGAACGTGCCCAGAGGCCTCTCCCTCCATCTGGGGAGCTCCTCCTGTTTTAAATTCCGATGGACTCTCAAGGCCTTCACGGGGGTCCGAGAGGCATCTGCTGAGGACAGGCCAGCTGGAGACACGGGCGAGGCCCTGTTCTTTGTGCCACGCCCGGGCTGGGGCCTGGTGGGGCTCCTTCCCCAGGAAGTGACCGGGTGGCTCAGCCAGCCCTGGATGCTGCCCTGCGGTGGACTGGAAGCATTTGCCACCCACAGCATCCTGGTTTGGCCACCTGGCGCTCAGCAGCTGCAGATGTGACTGAGGGGGGAGGGGGAGGGAATGAGGGGGTGAGTGATGACCCCTCACTTACCCACCCCCTCACCCCTCACCCCTCACTCACCCCTCTCACACACTCACTCACTCCCAGCCTGGCCCCCCACCTTCCTTTTCTGTGGTGACGAATCTTGGGGACACCATTAGCGTCTCCAGCACCTGCCCCCCGGGTAGCGGGAGACCCCACAGAGTCTCGCGAGTACCTGCAGGGGCCTGGGCAGGCGGGAGGAGTGTCCTTGCCCCAGCTGAGTCCTCCAAGTCGGGCTCCCACAAAGGGAATGTGAGGCGGCAGCAGTGGCCGCCACCTGCCCAGCAGCCCAGGAGCCCTGGGGAGGGTGGCACCTGGGTGGCACCTGGGGGCGCTGGTCACTGTTGCCGGTCTCAGGGGCCCGCTGGCCTTTGCTTGTCGCCCTCAGCGTGCGGGACCACCTCGAACGTGAGCCGGCAGAGCAGGATCGTGGGGGGCTCGGGCGCCGCCCTGGGGAGCTGGCCCTGGCAGGTGAGCCTGCACGTGCAGAACGTCCACGTGTGCGGAGGCTCCATCATCACCCCCGAGTGGATCGTGACGGCCGCCCACTGCGTGGAACAGTAGGTCCTCCCTGCGGGCCGGTGGGGCGGCGGGGGCTGGGGCACACCCCTCTGCCCTGTGACCTTTCGAAGTCCCAGGGTCTTTGTGCATAAATGGGGCAGTGAAGGCACCTGCCCCCCGCACCGCTGGGAGGCTGGGCGAGCGGACGCTGGAACGTGAGGCCACATCCATCTCTCAGCAGTGTGCCCTGCACACCGGGCTCTGGGCGCTGGGGTGCGGCCTGGCGGGAGGTGCCCAGCGGTGCTGCTGTGACCAGGGTTCCTTCTCCCGGCTCTGTCCTGCCCCTGCAGGAAGCCCTCGTCCCCTTGAGGGCTCCGCTCTCCTGGATGCCTATCCTGGGAGAGGGCACACTCAGACACACCCAGGGACCTCACGCTGTCCTGCTGGAAGGTTCTCTGGGGCTAAGCGTCCTCGGCCACGGCATTGCCACGAGGATGGTTAGGGTGGGGTGAGGGTGGCCGTGACTCCCAGTGTTAGCTCTTGGGGGTGACACATCCCTCCTCCACCTTTTGCTTAAACACGTAGTTTTTTGGATCACACGCCTGTTTCTGAGGAAGCCTCGCTCAGCAGACGTGTTTTTCTGCCGTGGAGAGGCTCAGCGAGGCGTGAGTCCCGGCCCAGCCGCTGGACGGCTCTGCGGAGGTGGAGGGTGCAAGGGTCACCGCCCGAGAGCGTCCCCCCTTCCCTCCCTTCACGACCCGGGCCGACCACCCTCTAGCAGTTGGGATTCTCTTAAAAGGGAAACACCTAGGTAAAGGGAAGACTTCCACTGATATTAGACTTTGAGCCTGCTCATCGGTACACATTTATTAAGCACCTACTGTGTACCAGGAAATGCTCTGGCATAAGAAAGTAGGGAAGACCCAGTCCTGCTAGAAATGGTGTTTGGAACCTCAGGAGCGGTCTCGGCCCGATTCGCAGGCAGGTGCAGGGGAACAGGAGGTGCGGCGAGAGCTAGGAAGAGGGCAGGGGTGGGGCGGACAGGGCCCCTGCGCCGGGGTCTGGCCGGATGGCCTTGGCGCGTCCCCTGGGCTCTGGGGATCTGGGCTCCAGCTCACGATCTTTGAAGTCCATCAGTTGAGCGCTCGGCGTCCGTGGCTCCGGGATGCGAGGGCTGCTCACCCTTATCTCGCAGACCTCTGAACAACGCACGGTACTGGACGGCGTACGCGGGAATTCTGCGACAGTCCTCCATGGTCTACGGAGCTGGAAACCGGGTGGGGAAAGTGATTTCTCATCCGAATTACGATTCCAAGACCAAGAACAATGACATCGCACTTATGAAGTTGCAGACGCCTCTGACTTTTGACGGTACGTGTGGCTTGGTGATGCGCCACTTGGCCAGATCTTAAGGGGAAGTTGATTGGAAATAAAAACCACGCTGAGCTAAATGGAAGGGCGGCGTGTGCGTGGCGTGAGGGTGAGGGTGGCGGTGGCGTGCGGCGGGTGGCCGGCTGAAGCGGCGTGGGGAGGGAGGCGCAGCCCCTCGTCTGTTCTACGTCGTGTGGCGATGACAACTCAAGCCACAGGCAAAATCCAGAACGGGGACTGTCCACCGCGGCGCTCTTGACGTCGGGCTGGGCAGTTCTTGGTGGAAGGCTGTCCTGGGCGTGGCAGGACGGGCAGCAGCGTCCCTGGCCTCTGCCGCTGGATGCCAGTGGCTCCCGTACCTGTGACAACCACAGTTGTCTCCAGACATTGCCAGATGTCCCCTGAGTGGCAGAGACACTTCCAGTTGAGCACAGTTGGTCTATAATTTGTAAAGATAATTTATTATTTAAATATACATTCTGAAAGCAAGACGCTTAATTTAAAACAGATGTGCTTTCCTTTAGCTTCTTATTCGGCCACCGCTCTAGTCTGTCCCAGGGTCCGGGATGCTCTGGCCCCACGTGGGCACAGAAGCCAAACCTCACCCCTCCCCGAGGTGTTCGTATTCACATTGGCAAACAGTTCAGGCAAAGCAGAGCCAGTGCTCAAGTGAGGGACAACCTGGTGCCACTGGCTTTTTGACTCTTGACCCCCAAGTGTCTTTCCCACCCTGTGTCACTCGGAGATATGGTGAAATTTTAGAAGCAGAGCTAGCAAATAATTCCACTTATCAGCAGCGTGAGTTCTTGCCTGCTGGAAGGAGGGCTGGAGCGGCAGAGTGACAGTGCCACGACACACTGGGGGCCTGGGTCCTCCGGGCAGGGTGGCCGTGGTGCCAGGCTCAGCGGCTGCTCATGGGGAAGGGCCTGGCCGGGACCACTGCTGGGGCCGTCAGTGAGACCGGCCTGGCTCACGGTGTTCTCTCCTCCTGAAACAGACACGGTGAGTCCAGTGTGCCTGCCCAACCCGGGCTTGATGCTGGCGCCGGAGCAGACCTGCTGGATTTCCGGGTGGGGGGCCACCGAGGAGAAAGGTGAGGCCCCCGCGCGCAGGTCCGCAGGGCCCACGACGGAGCGCTGGGTTCGGAAGTGGGAGGTCCGCGTTTTATCCCTCTTCTACTGCTCGGTGACTGGATGACCTTGGGCAATTCCCCAGCCCTTGTGCCTCAGTTTCTCCATCGGCTACATGGGAAAAATGGTACCCGCCCTCCCTGGCACACTGCGTTCTCACTAAGATCAAACGGAACAGTGTGTGGAAATGGCTTTTGAAGCATAAGGGCCACATAAATGTGAGAGGTATAGCGGCCCCCGTGTTTGTGTCACTAAGGGCCACCTGGAAGTCCCACCAGGCCCTTCTGTGGCTGAGTGACTGTGGGCTCGGCGAGGGTGGGACCTTGTGACCTGTGATGGCCACCTGTACTCCACGGAAGTCTTTGTCCTTCTGCGGTGGCAGACAGGAGCAGGAGCCAGGCCCCCTGTGTGGGCTGCCCACCCCGCTGGCTGTAACTTACACTCTGCCCGGGGGGGGCTTCCAATCAAGGGACCCGGCTGTTTCCTCCCTGCGGAGGGTTGCAAGTGCTTAGCAGTACAAAGGTTCATGTTATATATCGTTTACATCCTTCTAAGACGCATTTAGCCCACATGTAAAACAAACCCTTTAAAACAAGGAGAAAGGTACAAGGGCTGGGTGATTTAGGGGTTACTGGGGAGAGTTGGGGGCTGTCCCGGCATCTTGCCTGCAGGAAGGTACAGCAGTTGAGCTGCACAGCTGGGCACGGCCTCATGGCGTCTACGACCACAGGGACATCAGGAAACATTAGTGGCACACCTAGTACCGTCTGGGTGCTGCTTAGGAGCTGGGAATGCAGCACTGAACAGAACAAGACAAACATTCTGCCCTCGGGGACATCATATCAGTGGTGTCTGGTGCATGTGCGGTCAGACAGCCAGGGAGACAGCTGAACTAGGTGCTTCCAGACCGCGGAGGGCGGTAATAGCACGGGCCCAGCTACTTCGAAGGGGTGATCAGGGCAGTCTTCTCGGAAGAGGTGGCATTTGCGCCTGAGTTTGACCAGAATGGCAGGCATGGGGAAGAACAGCAGGGCAGTAATCAGGGGGTTGAGGACGTGGGCTCAGGCCACATTGCACAGACTCATGGGCTATGGTGAGGACACCAGTTTCTTTTCCACGAGAGACAGGGAGGTCTTACACAGGGCAGTGCCGTGATCTGACAGCTGTGTGGAGTGTCATGGGAAGGAAGGGGCAAGAGGAGGTGAGGATGATGGTGACAAGGCCATTACTGTGGTCCCCTGGGACATGATGGTGGCTCAGAGCAAGGGGGGGTGTGGATGTGGAGAGCCACCAGACTTGCTGCTGGGCTGAGTGTCAGCGGGGAGAGGGAGAAGTCAGTGGCAGGAGGTGGCTTCCCGCCATGTGCTCGGAGCTCCAGGGCTGGAGGTGCCAATCCCGAGCCAGGGAGATGGGGTGGTAAGAATTCGGGGTGGAGGAGGCATGCTGAGGGGCTCTGTCTTGGCACGTGAAGCCCACGGTGCTCAGAAGACGTGTCAGTGGCGGGGGAAGGTAGGAGGGGGAGGCAGGGACAGCGGGTGCTGGCCGTGTCCGAGGGGTTCTGGGGAGCCAGAGGCGGCAGTCTGGCATATTGTATTGCCTCACGAGCCCCCACGTGTCTGGGAACGCGGTCCAGTGACGAGCAGGTGACGAATGGGAAAATCGGTCCCGGGGAAGATTCCCGGACACGAAGGGAGTCCCGTGGCTCCAGAGGTAGAAAGTTCTGTTCCCTGAAGCTGAACCCCAGCTCTGCCTTCAACCCGGGCCAGGCAAGGACAGTCCAGGTTCCCCAGGAGAGGGCCTGGTGACCTGGTGTCAGGAAGGGCGGAGGGAAGGAGGGAGGAGAGAGGGACGTAGGCACCTGAGCAAGGACAGCGTGTGTGGTGGTCCTGGGGAGGGGCAGCCGGGCGTCTGGGAGAGCTGCCGACAGCACCCTGGGCGACAGAGCTCCACCGATCGCCCTGTCCTCAGGGAAGACGTCCAACATGCTGAACGCGGCCGAGGTGCGCCTCATCGAGCCCTCGAAGTGCAACAGCAAATACGTCTACAACAACCTGATCACGTCAGCCATGATCTGTGCAGGGTACCTGCAGGGGACCGTCGATTCCTGCCAGGTAACTGCAGCTTTTTGTTCAGCCTTTGGGCCTTCCCAGCTCCTTTGGATTCACCTGGGAGAGACGGGGCTTCCAGGGCCACTGGAGCCTCCCTGGGGACACGCAGCCCACTCAGGGGCAGCTGTGGGAAGTGACGCTGCTAACAGCGTGAAAGCTTCAGGTGGCAGAAGTAAGTGCCACCAACGAATCCCGCACGCCACACTCCCTCTGAAAAACTCGTGTTTGGTAAAAGTGTCACTGCAACAGAAATAAGTATTTTGACTATTTTAAACTATGAGCAGCAATTTATTTTAGGAACTATTAGCTGGTACAGACTCACATTCACAGCTGGTGTGGTCTCTTTTGGGATCTGTATCTCTGTTACCCTCACCCCTCCAGCCATGGCCAGTGGTCGGGACTTGATTTTCTGCTCTCCGCAACTTGCTGTGTCCCCCAGGGTGACAGTGGAGGGCCTCTGGTCACTTCGAAGAATGGCATCTGGTGGTTGGTTGGGGACACAAGCTGGGGCTCTGGCTGTGCCAAGCCTAACAGACCAGGAGTGTACGGCAACGTGACGGTGTTTGCAGACTGGATTTATCAACAAATGAAGGTAACTTTCCCATCCTCCCTCCAACCGGGTCCCCTGATTCTTGGAGCCAAGCCGGAGGTCTGCTGGGCGTGGCTCCATGGCCAGAAGCTGACCCTGACAGCGGTGGCATGAAGCAAGGCCTCCCGTGGCCAAGGGTCTGCCCCGAGGGTCATCTTCCCCACGCCCCTGGTGCCCACCCACTGCCGCTGACTGGCATCATCAGCACGGTGCTACCGGTGTGTGGATGAAGAAGTCTGGGGCTTAGCTTTCAGGAATGTCCCTCGCGCTCTGCTGGCCACGCTGAGTCCTGGCTCAGCGACTCGGTTGTCCCCCCCAGACCTCGTCACACCAAGCCCCTGTGGCGGGCAGAGAGCAGAGGGCAGTGCTGTGCCCGTGCTGTGGCCTCTCTGGGGCTGCTGAGTGGGCCTGGGCCGCCCCCAGGGCAGGGTGGAGAGGCAGCTGGAGTTCTGTGTGTCCCCAGGCTCTGGTACAGGGAGGGTGTGAAGGGAAGGAAGACCCAGGTTCCCCGAAATGCTGCCCTCCGGGGCGCCCGGCCTGACTCGGACTGCCCTGGCCTTGGGCACTGCCGCCATCTGGGGAGAGAACCAGATCTCCCGTCGCAGGGGCCTGGGGGACTGCAGGCTTCCCAATGGCTGCTGATGAAAGAAAACCTTCTGTTTTGTCTCCCTTCAAATCTCTCCAGGGGTCCGGTCTGTTGCCCCTAAAGCCCAACCCGTGTCTCCCTCCAGTGACACCCGGGGCCCAGGGCCTCCACGTGGCAGGAGGGAAGTTGATGGGGTGGGAGGGGCCCAGAGGGGACGGTTGGCCAGGCCTAGGGCGGACTCCGTCCAGGATGGAGACAGGAAGGGGCAGGGTGTGTATAGGGCTGCAGGTGGGTCAGCGTGGCCGGCCCGGGGACGGAAAGGGCTGAGTGGCAGGAGAGTGTCCGGAGGAGGCCAGGGCTCTGCTAATGAAACACGGAGGGTGGGCAGGGGGGCGTCGGTTCCCCAGACGGAAGCTGCGTCACAGCTGCGCTAAGCCGCTCACCACCTGTGCCCCTCTGCGCTGTCCACCTGGAGCCCCCACCCCGCCGTCCCAGCCTGACTCTGGCCGACGCCGGGGAATAAAATGATCCCTTTGTGCCATGAAACTGGCTTATTTGCTTCATAAGTGCTTCATGTTGATCTAGAGAAAAACAATACATCTCTACCATTGTTTGCCTTAAGAAAGTAACATCTGGTTTTTGTTTTTCTTTCCTGTTTGAACAGGCAGACAGCTAATCCAAGTGGCCTTTGTCCTTGACATCGTTCCACAAGAAAACGGAGGGGCTGGCTTGGATTCCCTGTGCTTGATTTATTTTTAGAGATGATTCAAAGGTCCTTTCATTTTTATTAAATAGTGAACTTGTCTGACGTTGGCACTCTCTGCCGTTCTGTGCAGGCCGCAGTGGCTCCCCCCGCCCTGGGCCCATTCCCTCTGACCCCTTGTCCAGAAGGGGTGGCAGCCCAGCTGGGTGTGGTCACCTGCAGCCAGATGCGGAGGAGTGGGGTGGAGCCCGCCCTGCTGGGACCTTGCTTCTGCTCCCATTCTGGGGGCTGCTTTTCGATGAGCAGGGAGCTGTCGCCTCTCAGCTGCTGGACAGCTTGAGTTGGAAAAGGGGACGCCCACCTGCACAGCCCCACGGCCTGGCCCTCCACAAGGGGTTTTTGCCTATCATTTTGTAGTGCCTTCTTAGCAGCCCCTGACGGTGTCTACAAATAAAGGGACCAGCCCTTCATGGTGCTGGTCACTTGTAAGGGCAACAGAAACCTTTTTTCCCCTCCTTGCGGGGGTGGGAGTGTAGACAGCCCGTGGTGCAAGGGAAGCAGTCATAGAGGTGGCTCCTGGCGCGGGGCTCCACCTGCATGCCCTGGGATCCTTGGAGGAAGCCCCCGCAGTCCCTCTCCGGCCCCCTTGCAGAGTGCACGACGCTTGGTCCTGGCAGTGGGGCTGCGTCGGGCACCGTGCTGACCCTCTCCACCTGGCAGTCACTGGCAATCGAGTCCCCAGGGGCAATCAGGGATGTGTGGTTCAGGATACACTGTTTCCTTGTCATGTTTCTACGCGTTGCTACCTCAGTGCTGGAATCTTGGCTCCTGACGCCTCCAAGAAGTTCACGGCGTTTGGCTCTTCGGGACTGCTGTCCTGGCCAAGGACGCGCAGGGGTGCACTTGAGTGACCTTCGCGGAAGGACTGGCTCCTACTTAACGCTCTAGAAACGAACGTGCTGAAGAAGAGAAGGACGTTGCGTTCTGGACTTCCCGTGGTCCCTTCCGACACCGAGGGTTCCGCGGGGGTGGGGGTCCCTCCGTGTCGCCAGGCGCTCTGGCCGTGGGCGCTACTCCACTGTGGTCCTGCCTCCTTTCCAAGCACACTGGTTTTGAAGACGGAAATGAATGCTTCTCCTGCTAGGACCTGACCTTGAAACAGAACCGCAGCCACGGGACGCTTCTGTGCTAGGCGCCTCCGTGGGAGTGGCGTCCCCGGGGCCTGGGACACAGCACTGTGGGGCATCTGCTCCCCCAGCCAGATACTGCAGAGCCTCGTGGGGCGCAAGCATCTTCCTCTTTTGCTGTTCCTTTTTATTTATGTGACCAACAGTTTGTCTTCTGTTTTGTATCTTTTTTAAATTGTAAAATTCCATTGTCAAATTGAATATCATGCAAATAAATTATACAGTTTTTTTCCACGTGTTTATGACGTCTTCGGAGCTCTGCCTGGCGCTGGGCCAGCCCGCATGTCCTCGTGGGGGCGGATGTGGAGGCTGCTCCGCGTGGCCAGGCGAGGGGTGTGCGGGCCAGAGCACTGAGGCAGGGCCGGGCACTCCTCGAGTTGGGCCCTCGGCTCCCACGGCCTGTCCTGTCGGAGGTGTCCCTTCAGTGACTCCTGAGTGGGCCTGGCCTGGGGCACCCAGCCTCAGACCTGTCTGCTCAGTGTCCTCATGTCCTCCAGGGCAGCATGTCCAAGACTGAGTCCACTTCTGGTCCCTGGAGGCTTCTTCCTTGGGGAGGCCCAGTGAGTCCACGGTGGCAGAGACCCTCCTTCAGGTGGTTTCATCCCAGTGCTCTGTCGTGGGGACGTGGGTGGGAGACAGACTGCGGGAGCTTTTCCCTGCTTGAGAACAGACCCCACTCTTTTTCCTAGCACCCCTCAGTACCTGACAGGGATCCCAGGGCATGAGGGGAGATTGGCCTTATTAGGTCAAAATATGTCAAAAGCACAGGGAAAAATCCAAGCACATATTTTTGTACTAGATAATATTCTTACAGACCCTTGTGATTTGCAGTCGTGATGTTCTATAATGCTGCCATCAACACTCAGGGCGGAATACTGAGCCATTGCTCCCGGGGAAATTGAGTCAAGTTCCCATGAGCCTCTGGTCACAGCATTTTCATAAACGGATGGATACGTAACTTTGTTTTGTGTGTGCTTCTGCTTAAAGACACGTTAGTCTGTAACTCAAGCCTGAATGAAACTTCTCTAACACACGTATTTTCTCCGTAAGGGCACGTCTCGGCCTTCTTGTGCTCGGGGCATCAGCCCTGCATCTGGGGGCATTTGAAACAGCGAAATCACCAACTATGCGTTCAAAAATTCGGAAAACATGGCAGTCGATAGACCGTGAGTGTCGCTCTGTTGGACCTTGGCTGGGAACGTTCTCGTTGGGTGACACGAACTTCTCGCTGCTCTGTGCCTGCCCACAGGAGAGCTGCTCGTTGACTGGAGGCTGCAGATCGATGTTAGCAAACAGGTGAATCCACAGATGAGGGACAGTGAGTGACGAGTATCAGCTGCCTGCCTCGAATGTCCCCGCGAGCAAAGCAGCTGACCTTTATGCAGTTACACTTTTCACGTTGGAAAATGACTTTGCTTTTGGATGAGGCTGACTTCACTTCCAAGATCTAGCCAGAAAGCCACGAGGCGAGGCAAATATTGATACTTTTGTATTTAAACATTTATGGGCAAATATTGATAACTTTTGTATTTAAACATTTATAAAAGACATAACTGAATGTGCTTAATATAAATTAACCCAAATGCTAATTAGGGTCCAGCTCGTCATTTGTGCCGTCACTTTGTTGCTTCTCCCACCGGGGAAGTCTCAGCGTTGAAAGGAGCGGTTCCCTTGCTTCCCCTCGAGCTGAGTTGCCGGCGGGGGGAGAGGGGGACGGTCTCACCTTAAATCGAGGTCCACATGTGCGCGGTTCTTTCTTCTGGTCCCCTACGGCTCACCTGTCCAGCTCCGAGCCCTTTTACCCCCAGGCCAGGGCTACTGCCCATAGCCCCCACTCTGTAAAGAGCCGCACCCAGCCGGGCTGGAGTCCAAGCCCAGGGCCACAGCCCTTCGCTGCTGCTCTGGACACACAGGGAGGGTGACGTCCCAAGATGCCCCAGCATGAGCCACAGCTCATGTGCCTGGTGCGCCTGGTGTTTTAAGACACGTGCTGGAATTTATGCTACTTCTAACGTAACACTGAAACAATTCACAAAGGTAACAGCTGACTCCTTTTATGAATTAACCCCATAAATACTGGTGTTTGCGCTATGCACACGCTAGATAGCTTGCTAGGGCCATCCTCTTCGCTGGACAAAACAGGCTGGTCTCGTAACCGCCTGAAAACCCACTGAACTGCTTGGAACTCCTTTTTTCCCTTGGAGGAAAACTTAAGTGGGATCTGAAGGCCGAGGTCTGTGTCCCTTTTGTTGTTTTTATTGCTCCCTGGTGGAGGATTTGCCACTCGGATTGGGTTCCCTGCTTTTCGGGAACCCAAAAAGCAGGGAACTTGGTTGCTTTTGTCTTGCTTTTTGCTTGAGAAAGGTGACAATGAGGCAGATGTCCCCTGGCACCTTAGAAGACAGTCACGAAGCCAGAAGGTCATTCAAATAAGGCTTATACCCAGTATCCCCTAGTCTCCACTCCCTCCCCACAGCATTTATTAAGCACCTGCAGCATGCTCTGGAAAACCAAGCTTTCTGTTTCCGTGCGTCCAGTCTCGCCTGGCCCTCTCCTTGCCCTGCTCCAAACTCAACCCCACCCTGCAGGGTCAACCGAGCCTCAGACCTGCCCGGAGTTGGTCCCTGAGTAGACACGGTGGATATTCTCGTCTGTCTGCGCAGGCCGATGGCCTTCAAGCTGGAGATGCAGGTCCTGGCTCTGGGGGGCCCTCCTGTGTGGGGTGGGCGGGGGCCGTGCCACTGCTGGCCTGAGCCGTGGGGCTGGGGGCGGCTGGGAGAGAAGGAGTCACACAAAGACTGAGGTGGGAGGCAGAGGGCGTGGGAAGGAAGGGCCGCCTTGTGATGAGGTTTCTCAGGCCGGCCGCGAGAGGGCGCCCGCCTCGCAGAAGGGGCTGGCCTGGCTGGTCGCCAGCGGTGAAGTGAGAAGACCTGGACCCCGTCTGCGCAAGGGACGGGTGCCCGGTGCTGAACTAGGAACACTCGCGGCACACGCACAACCTATTGTTACTGAAGCCTGTGCGTGCGGGTATAGTCTTCGCTGCAAGCACGCGTCAAACCCAGCAGCCTGCACTGCCCCGCAGCGGCTCCCCGTCAGCCTGCAGGTGTCCTGCGGCACCTGGCGGAGGCACGCGGCACCGCCCAGCCGCGGGGCAAGGCCTGCCGTTCTCCTGGCACGCTCTCTCCTGCGAACATTCTCAAGTTGTCCCAAAGGATCACAGAGTCCCAAGAGTAAGAAGAGATTTGTGGGTGGGCATCCAGATGGGAGGGGACGGTGTCACTGGTCTGGCCCTCACCCTGCTCCCCACCCGAGGGGGCCCTTCCCAGTACCCATCCCCCCCATGCTGGAATGTGTCTCCGTGGAGAACATCTGCTCCTTGGGGTTCACCCCTCATCCCGCTAGCCGCCCCTGGTCTTCTCTCGCCTAGGCTCGGCCATTTGTGATCCTTCCGCTCTCCCTTTAAAGGACACAGCGTCGGGTCTCCTCATGCCCCGTGCAGCACGGTCCACAGTTCAAGTTCCTGCCCTCGAGCCAGCCTTGGCCTGGTGGGCAGGGAGTCCCTGGCAGGAGCACTGATTTGGAGCCATGGTTCTTGGCGGGTTGGGGTAAAGGTGTGGCTGGGAGTCTCCCCACCCCTAGATAGACCAAAGGGAACAGCCGGGACTCTCCAGGGCAATTCACGCTAACATTCCCCCTTCTCTGTTTCCCTGCGCTCCCCAGCCAGGGCACCTGTGAGCCGCAAAGTCCTACCATAGCTCAACCCCCTGTTGACTCTCTACTTCTTCAAGTCCACACAGGTACCCAGTGACTGAACAGACTGGACACTTGATCAGTGCACACTGTGAACAATGCCGCTGGCTTCACGCTCGGTTCCATTTTTTTAAGTCTGTTCTCCCCTTTTCCTTCAGTCTCTAGGAAATCCTCAGACCCTGCCCTTTCGCTCCTTCCTACCCAGTCCTGCCACGGAGGCGGCTTTGGTGCTCAGTTGTACGCCACTGGGCTCCTACTTGCTGCCTCTTGCGGGCTTCTCCCCAAAATGCAAAACACGTCCGAGAAAGGTCTGCTAGAAATGAGTTTATTACAAACAGGTGCGACTCCTAGAAGCAACACAGGTGGTACTGACGCTCTGAAAACACTGGGTTCCTGAAAGGACATTACAAAAGGCTGGAAATAACCCTCCTAGGATGGTTAGCATGCACAGGTTTCTAACGAATTAAAGAGAGTTCAGAGAGGAAGTGATTCTAAGGGTTGAAAATACTTTCTCCCAGTTGGGAAAGTGGCATCATTCACCCCGTCTAGCGTGCGTCTGCAGGCAGAGCTTTCGTCTTAGTGCTGGAGATCACATTGCCACCAGAGCCATTTACTAAGTCCTCATCAGCTGACGGATGAGCAGAGACCGTGACCGTCAGCTCTGGCCACAGAGCGCTCAAACACAGTGTTCAGCGGCTGGATGGTAAGGGTGCAGCTACCGGGGAAAAGCGTGTCTACGGGGCCGGACAGAGAGCCCGATTAACCGGGGAATTTGGCCAGCCGGCGCCGGGCCTGCGCCAGCCGCGCTAACCGCTCCTTCAGGAACTTCCTCTTGTCGCTGGTGTCGCTGCGTTCCTTGAGGAGCCAGCTGTAGCTGTCCTTGTCCTGCAGCAGCTGCAGCATGCCCTTCTGCAGCTCCCGGCCGTACATCTGGAGCACGAAGTACTGGATGGTCAGGGGGATGTGGTTGGAGATGCGCTTGCTGACCTCCTGGAAGGAAGGGACAACTTACAGGCGGGCTGAGACGAATGGCGCTGCCCCATGTGGGCATCGCGGCACCCAGATGCCCCGTGAGGGAGACCTGGTGAGGACAGGGCCCCTCCCCTGGGTTTTGGACCCACCAGCGTCGTCCATGTGGGAGGCGGAGGGGAGCCTCGCACGGGGCGAAGATAGCCCCAGCTGCAAGCCACGCTGCACTCTGGACGCCACATCCCCACCCGCCATTCCTGACCATTCAGTGGGGACTTCAGTTGGAGGAGGAACTATATGCTCTAAGAAGTGCAGACAGCACAAAAACCGTATTTCCAAATTATCTGCAACTCTGCCGGAAAGATATTAAGGCTTGTCTTTCATCAACACTCAAATGATTTAGCAGAAAGTAGACGCTGGGCTATCAAAGGCCACAGGAGGAGCCCCTGAGTTACCTGCAGGTGGACACACGTTTCCTCCCCGCCCAGGCCCCCACCATTAGGGAAAGTGTCCTCTTTCCCAGGTCTGGCTGACCACGCAGGAAGGTGACGGGTACCAGTACCCCGGCAAGTCCTGCTACCTCTCTGTGCCCCAGTGCCTTCCCCATGAAGTAGGGACACGGATAGCACTGGCCTCATGGATGGATACAGAGATTAAATGGGTCGAATGACACAGGTTTAGAGAGATGCCAGGCACGAAATGAGCACCCAGTGGAAGTCAGTGGAGCGGGTCAGCGAGACAGAGACGGAACACACGGTGCGTGTCCCAGGGCCAGAGCGAGTGAAGGGGGGACCCGTGTCCCAGTGTGGACGGGGAAAGGAGACAGGAACAGGGGAAGGAAGGGGCTCAGCAGCGATGCTGGGGCCGGGGCAGGCGAAGCCGTCGCTACCTGCAGACGGTGCGTGTGCTCCCTGGGAAGCTCACAGGAATCAGCTGTGAAACCGCTACCCGCAGTAAGAGACTCAGCGGGGTGTGCGGCATTAAGCTCACGTATGGAAACCACACCTACCGCCAACAGCGAAGATGTCATGGGAGAAAGGCCCCTTTGCAGCAGACACAGCAGTGAGGACATATGTAGGCACAGACCTCAGAAATGTGCACTGTCTACACACAGAAAACTTCAATAGACTCCTGAGACCCCCCCCGAAAGGAGGCCTTGAAAACGGAGAGACCCGTGATGCCCTCAGACCAGAGCCTGGCGTCAAAAAGACGTCAACTTTCCCTACGAGGACCCAGGCAGTGAACACAATCCCAGTAGAATTCATCCTGAAACTGGAACAAACAAAAATACACAGAAAATTTCTACATAAAAAGAAGTGGGGGCCCAGATACTTGTACACCCATGTTCATAGCAGCGCTGGTCTCAACAGCCAACAGGTGGAACGACCCGGGTGTCCACGGATGAAGGCAAGGTGATACATACATCAGTGGAATATGATTGTCTCACAGGGATTGAAACTCTGGCGCACACTACCACGTGGACGAAGGTGGAAGACACCACGCTGAGTGAGGCAAGCCAGTCGCAAAGTGACAAATACTGTGTGGTTCCACCTGTATGAGGTCCCTAGGGTAGTGAAATCCAAAGAGACCGGAAGTAGAAAGGAGGGTGCCAGGGGCTGGGGAGAGGGGTGGGGATCTAGCATTTCATGGGGACAGAGTTTCAGTTTGAGAAAATAGAAAAGTCCTGGAGATGGATGGTGGTGACGGTTGCATGACAATGTGAATGTACTCGATGCCATTGAACCGAACACCTACAGATATTTTTTTCTGAGACAGAGTCTCACTCTGTTGCCCGGGCTGGAGTGCCACGGCGTCAGCCTAGCTCACAGCAACCGCAAACTCCTGGGCTCAAGCAATCCTTCTGCCTCAGCCTCCCGAGTAGCTGGGACTACAGGCATGTGCCACCATGCCCGGCTAATTTTTTCTATATATTT
>CAUYRT010072411.1:0-17958 GCA_963574885.1 Lepilemur ruficaudatus
GGTGGGTTATTCCAGCCTCATGACTTGGGTTGGGAGCAGTCCCCCTTTTTCCATTCTCTGGATGTGCTTGAATATTTGGGTAGGGTATGTCTTTAGAAGTATTTGGGCCTGGTGTTTCTTTTTGAAATATTTATTTCATAATTACACACACAAATATGTATAAATAAAATGTGCATAATATAGAGACTTACATAGACTACACATGTTATATTTTACTTGGTAAATTATATTTTTCTAAGAATTTTTTCATTCCATCTAAGTTTGAATTCTTTTTTTTTTTTTTTTTTAACAAGTGGTAATCAATTTATTAAAACAGTTGACTTAAGCATCCGCAATAGTGACTTCAACCTCCACTCCTGGCTCAATACTGATAGAAGTAATCTGTGTAACAATCTCAGGACTATGCAAGTCAATAAGTTGTTGTGGATTCTCATCTGGAAGCGGTCCCAAGTCTTAGAACCTTCACCACAAGGAGTTTTTCTTGTAGTGATTCTCAAAGTCTTGGTAGGCATCTGAACTGGATCTTTGACTTTGAGGTTTTTCTCCTTTGCGCCTCTGATCAAGTCAGCACACACCTTCTCCAAGGACTTTACGTTGCGGCTGGTTAGGGTAACTCTAATTCGGTGAATCGCGACCTCCGGCTCCACGGGTGTTTTTCCAGTATCTTTAAAAGCCATGGCTGCGGCGTGGCCTCCTGACCGACTTGTTCCTCACCAAGAGCAAACAGTGGTGAGTCAGGAGCAGGAGCCGGCACAACATGGCCCAACTGCAGCCGCGATGGCGCCCTCCTCGAAAAGAAGGTCACTTTTATTTTTGAAAGATATTTTGCAGGGTGTGGAATTCTGTACCTTTGATGTTGTTTCTTTTTACTTTTTCAGAGATGGGATCTTACTATGTTGCCTAGGTTGGCCTTGAACTCCTGGGCTCAAGCAATCCCGTGTAGCTGGGATTATAGGCATACATCATGGTGCCTGGCCATTTTGTTTTGTTTTTTCCTTTTCATCATCTCGAGCAAGAGGATAAATCCAATCCCAATTATTCCATCATGGCTGGGAGCAGAAGGTCCCCACTTATGAACTTTAATTATTAATAAATTCATACAAACTTGAACCCACAGACCTAACCGTGAGCATCTGTGATTTTGCAGATCTTCTCCCTTTGTGGAAGGCTAGTGCCTGAGAAAGGCAACATTCACTTTCCATGTTTTCACTCTGTATTATCGGCTGACCCTGCTCATCCTCACGGTAGGAGGAAACTGTAGGTAGACTTTCTTAAAAGAAACAAAAATATATGCTAATGACTGAATTAAAACTCTACGCTGTCAGACTCTGGTTTTCTTATTTCTACTTTGAAGAATTCAGCGGAAGAATTTTTTTTTCTCATGGGGCCTATTTTGGGAGCCCACTAGGTGTTGTTGACAGACTTGATTTGAATCATCAGGTACATTTACTCTTTCATAAACAGGATAATGTCAATCAACTGGTTACTTTCAGATATGCTCTTGTATTTATTAGAATTCTCTTTATTAGAATACGATGCTCTCTTGGTGATAAGAATAATAGCTTTGAAAATTCAAGAACTGCACACTTGGAGTATATAAGGCATACGCAGGTGTGAGCACGCCTCATTTCCTTTGGTGAGCCACCAGAGATCCTGGTATCACCGTGGGCGATACAATACCCACCGGTATTGTAAGAACAAGCCACGCCCAAAGTCTCGTTTCTGCCGAGGTGTCCTTGATGGCAAGATTCACATCTTTGACCTGGGGCAGAAGAAGGCAAAAGTGGATGCGTTCCCACTCTGTGGCCACATGATGTCAGATGAATATAAACAGCTCTCCTCTGAAGCCCTAGAGGCTGCCCGTTATTTGTGCCAACAAGTACATGGTAAAAAGTTGCGGAAAAGATGGCTTTCATATCTGAGTGAGGCTTCACCCTTATGTGTTATCTGCATCAACAAGATGTTGTCCTGTGCTGGGGCTGGCAGGCTCCGGACAGGTATGTGCAGTGCCTTTGGAAAGCCCCAGGGCACTGTGGCCAGGGTTCACGTTGCCAAGTCACCATGTCCATCCCCACCAAACTATAGAACAAGGAGCGTGTGACTTAGGCCCTATGCGGAGCCAAGTTCAAGTTCCGTGGTGGCCAGTAGATCCACATCTCAAAGAAGTGGGGCTTTACCAAGTTTAATGTGGATGAATTTGAAGACGTAGTGGCTGAGAAGCGGCTCATCCCAGATGGCTATGGGGTCAGATACATCCCCAATCGTGTCCCCCTGGACAAGTGGTGGGCCTTGCCCTCATCAGGGCTTCCACTGTGCTGTCCCCTCATTTGCGCCCATCAATAAATCCTACTTCCTGTCCATAAAAAGAGAACTGCACACTTCTTATTTGATCTCTCTGTGCATTTGATGTTGGTTTTCTCTCTCTTGAAATTCTTTACTGTTTTGGAGGCATCATTCTCTTCTAGTTCTCATATTACCTCTTGATTGGATTTGTGTGTCTTCTCCTTAATGTTAAGTGTGGCAGACATTCATTCCACCCCTGCTGCTTAGTATTAAGCCAATCACAGTAATCTTGGGCCTGAGCCAGGGTTAGGCAAGGAGAATTGGGGATAGAGTTTATGGGACCTTCTGGGAAAGAAGGCCTCTCACTCTTGAGAGAGCTGCGGGAATAAGGAGGGTTGTAGCCTCAGTTGCTGCTGAAAGCCTCCAGCAGGAAAGAAGCTGGTTTTAGGATGAAGTGAACACTTTGGAAGGCAGAATGAAAAGACTGGGTCCCTGATGACATACATTACTGAGCTACTAGACTCACCCAATAGCATGTTGCATAACTTTGTGGATCTCGGATTTATCCTTCTTGGAGTTTGTTGAGCATCTTGGACATGTGTATTCATATATTTCATCGAGTTTGGGGGCACTTCAACCATTATTTCTTCAAATATCCTTTCTTGGGAAAATCATTAGATCTCTCTCCATTTCCTCGATTATAAAATAGGGATAATAACGGATTCTCTCCAAGATAAGTACTATACAAGAAAAGAAGAAAAAAGTCTGCTCACAAAGTTATTTTGGGGGGTTTAACTGAGATGACCTGTTAAAGTATGTAGCCCCAGCATAGTTGTTCAGTAGTTCATAATTCCTTCCTCATTGCTTTGCGTAGAGGATTGCTTAAGAAATTGCTAATGTGTAATTTATTGAAGCTTAGATCTGACGTAGGAAGCAGGGAATTAGAAATTTTGTGTTAATTGTATTATCTGGATCTCTGTAAAGCACATTTTATTTTTTTTTGTTTGGGGCAAAAAAGTGTTTATGAAGAATGAACTGAAGAAAATACAGTATTTTTTTTTGCAAAATTTCTCTTTTATTTGCTATATGTATTCTTTTATCATGAGCATTGTGTTTTTAATTTATGTTTTAATGAAAAAATCTTAACCTATTAGGGCTTGGACATAGTACATACAGTACCCATGAGAACATTACTAATTTTTTTCTCCTTTTTGTTAGGTATAACCATTGCCGTCAATAAGTTATTTTCTTTGATAAACATGAAATATCTTTGGCGTATTTGGGGAGGAGATAGGACCTACATTTTTTGTCTTTTCATTTGATTGTGAGTTTTAGTTGCTAAGTTAGCAGTGAATTTTCTGAGCTTTAATACACTAGATGTCATAATATAAGGAAAAAGATCTTTCTCTGCTCTATCTAGATTCTTAAACTTATAAATTCCCAGAGTTGTCATAAATGATTTGTGGAAGTGCTTTTGAAACTCTAGGATCAAGAATTCTGCTTAACTTCTTAAAAATATTACATATTGCTAAATATTTAAAGATTTTAAAATTAGGTTTGTATTAAAGAATATTTGTTAGCAAAAGAACATTGACATTACTTTCGAAGCATGCTGAGTTTCCCTTCCTGGTTGGATGCTCTTTCTTCGCTCCTAGGAGGTAAATATTCTGAGTTCTGTTATTTATCATTCTAATTAATTTCTTTGTTGTTTTACTACATATGTACTTATATACTAAAACAATATATTGTTTAAGTTTTTGTGTTCTGAGATTTGTATAAAATATTTCCACATTATTTTCCTGAGGTTATTCATTTGTTGCTTGTAGATGTATTTATTTTCACGGCTATTTGGGATTAATTTGCATAAATCTATATAACATGTTTATTACCCATTCTACTCTAGGTGGGCATTTAGGTTATTTCTTTTTTAAATCTACAAAATGTGCTTCTTTGATGTTGTTATATGTATCTTCTGTTGCAGTGCACAGGAATTTTTCTAACATACATAGGAGTAAAATTCCTGGGTCACAGCATATATGCTTCTTTGGTATTAGTAGACAGTACCAAACTGTTTTCCAAAGTGGCCATGCCAGTTTACACTCACAGTGCTTTTTGCGGGGGGAGGTTGGGGTGCAATCTGGTGAGATTGAAATGAATGGGATTTTTTCCAGTTTTTTCAAGTTTTTATGTTTATCAGTTATATAAGAGAGTCGACTGTTTCTGTAAGTTTTGTTGTGGGGAAGGGCCCCAGTAGCATTTCAAACAGCCTTTCAACCAGCCCTCCTTATTTTAGCTGATGCCCTTCACAGCCCACCTCCAGAGTTATTTGGTGCAGCCAGATCTAAAACTTTGTAAGATCCTGTCATATAAATTAGGTTACTCCTTGGTCTATGCTACTGTTTTTTGTTTGTTTTTTTTAGGGCTAATTAAGTGAAGCAGTGGGGGTGGAGAAGGAACAAAGGAATCTGTAACTGGTTGTGATCAATTAGTTGTAAATACCACTGCCCTGGGACCAGCCTATGCCACCTATTGGAGTAACCAATCCTTTGTCATGGGGGTGAAATCAGTTACTGTTAGTTCAGTGTAGCTTCCAACTTCTAAAATGTGGGGTTGGTTCTCTCTTTTCCCATTTGCTTTGTTGTGACAGGTTTTGAAGTTTTAAAAATTGTTTTGCTGTAGATTATGACAGTTTAAGTAGAGGTCTCTTTTTAGGATTTTAATTTGTGTTTCCCTGATTATTTAAAGAGTTGACATCTTTTACATGTTACATTTTTTGTCTTGTTCCTATTCAACTCTTTTGTCCATTTTCTAAGCATTGGGTTGTTGTTGCTGGTTTTTAAAATACATTTTTTTTTTTATTTTTATCTCTAACGAAGTACCAACCAGCTGTTTGGATTTTGAGATAGGATCTCAAAATTTTATTTCATTTTATTATTTTCCTTTGTGATTTACATTTTTTCCCCTATCTTATTTAAGAAACCTTCCCTGCCCTGAAATTATAAAAACATTCTCGTGCTCACTTTGACAGCACATATACTAAAAAATTGGAATGATACAGAGAAGATTAGCATGGCCCCTGCACAAGGATGTAGTACAAATTTGTGAAGCATTTTAACAGATTAAATTAAAAACATTATCCTCTATTTTCTTGCAAAAATTGTGTAGTGTTGCCTTTCACATTTAAGCCTTAATCTACTTATAATTGATTGAAAATATTTGTGATGATAAATAGGGATCTGATTTGATTTTTTCCCTATAGATGACTGATTTCTCACATACCACTTACTGAAGAGTCCACCCTGTCCTTTTGAGCTGCATCATCAGCTCTGCTGTAAATCTAGTTTTTCAGGCCAGGCAAGGTAGCTCATGCCTCTGGGAGGCTGAGGCAGGAGGATCGCTTGAGCTCAGG
The DNA here is from genome assembly GCA_963574885.1 of Lepilemur ruficaudatus. Lineage (NCBI taxonomy): Eukaryota > Metazoa > Chordata > Mammalia > Primates > Lepilemuridae > Lepilemur > Lepilemur ruficaudatus. Next base: position 5,693 of record CAUYRT010072411.1, read on the forward strand.
CGTTCAAGACCAGCCTAAAAACGAGACACCGTCTCTACTAAAAATAGAAAAATCAGCCAGGCGTGGTGGTGTTTTCCTGTAGTCCCAGCTACTCAGGAGGCTCACTTGAGCCCAGGAGTTGAGGGTTTCAGTGAGCTATGATGATGACACTGCATTCTACCACTCTACCCAGGACAGCAGAGCGAGACTCTGTCTCCAAAAAAAAAAAAAAAAAAATCTAGTTTCCATTGGTCTGTGGTATTCTGGGCACTGTCTTCTGGTTCATAGGTCACTGTATCCACCCATACGCTGTGATCACATTCTCTTAGTTTGTAGAAGTGCTACATATTCTCTATTTACTCATATTCTTAATCTCTTGTTTCTTTAAACAAATAATGAAATAGGAATTAAACACACAACTAAGGACTATTAAAGTCAAAAGCTGTTTCTTTGAAAAGCTTAGTGAAATAAACCAACTCCACTATGGTTAATCAAAGAAAAGAGAATGTATATACATTGTAGGAATGGAAATATTACAGAGGTTAATCATTAATAAGAGGATATTATGAATGACTGTGTGTCAATAAAAAAAATTCATCAAATATCCATGCACTGACCATCTCTCATCCACTGAACTAGAACTGCCTGATGTCCCTCTGGATTATATTTCCTCCTACCCCAACCTTCTTAGAAGGAAACCCTATCAAGAATTTGGTGTTTCTCATTCCTGTGCATTTATGTATACTCTGCTGTACATATGTGTCTATCCCCAAAATATTTATAAGTTGATGTGCTAGATTTTAAACCCTCTATAAAAGGTATTACATACAGTATAAATTCTCCAGCCTGTTATATAGTCATCATTTTGTGGGACTCAACCATATTGATAGCCTTAGTTCATTTTTTAAAAAAAATTATTGTGGGTGATTCTATTTTATGAATATATTACATTTTCTTTCTTTTCTTATTGATGGACATTTAGGTTGTTTTCTGTTGTAAACAATGCTGCTATAAATATCATAGATGAGGGCTATATGCTAGAGTTTCTTTAGAATAAATACCTATGTACAGAATTGCTAAATGGTAGCACATGCCCATCTGCAACCTTGTTAGATGTTGCCATATTGTTCTCCAAAGTAGTTGTTGTTTAATTGTTTGATTTTTTTTTTTTGTTTCAGTGCCTGAAGACCTCTCATTAGAAGAGAGAGAAGAACTTATAGACATTCGTAGAAGAAAAAAGGAACTTATTGATGACATCGAGGTAAAAAAAAAAAATCTCTAGTTTTTTCTTTTGGGCAAAATCATAGAGTAGCTTCACAAAAATGTAAAAAATGGGTGTTTAGTATGTGTATATAAGAACCACACAAAGAGACAAAGCAAAAAAGTTTTCCCAGTTAGTAAAGCAAAGACTACACCCTGGGTTGGAAATCAAGACGTCATAGAACTCAGCAGTGATCAGTTGGCTTATGGCTCAAGGGCCATAACTGGTATGTTTAACCAGCAGTGATCCTCAAAAGTATTGCTCTCTAAAATTGTGCAATAAGACCTTGTTTCATTTACCATTATCCCTAGCACCTAGAATGTTACCTTTTCCATTTTGGGCACGCTGCTATCCTTTGAAAGGACACCCAGGCATGTATTGGGTTCCAGCTATGTACCAGGTGCCTGCTAGACACAAATTAAAGATAAATAAGAACACAGGCAAATAAACATCCTCTTTCCCACATTTGTGTACTTTACTCAGAGGGACAGGGTGGAGGAGGTCCCATAGGAGGAGCAAATGAATAAAACCACAGTCTCAGAGTTGGAGTGTCTATGATTGTTATAGAAATTATTCAGAAGGCCGGTTCTGGCTCCTTCTGTTTGGGGCTTCCTTGGGAAAGTCAATCAGACATTCAGCTCTTCTTCCAGAAGCTTCCTAGTCATTGTCATTGCCAAAATAAATGTGGCCTCACAGGCTAGGCCTTGTCCCAGACAATAACCCCTTTCTAGGAGCTTGCATTTTAAGTCTGAAGTTTCTTGGCATACAGTAATACAAATGTCTTTGTATTTGAAAGGTAATTCATGGAAATTTTTCTTCTGTGGTTACCCTGAGGCTCCCACCCAGTAGGGGCCACATTGAGGGAAAGGGGAGTCTTGTCCCCTTCTCTGAGTATCAGGCAGTTCTGTTTTCCCCCCTGGGCTCTGTCCATGGTGCTTCATCTCAGACGAAGTGATAGAAATCATCCTGAAACTGAGAGTTAAGTAGCTTGATACCAACCTAAACATGTTTGAGCTTCAGCTTCTCCCCTGATCTTCCCAAGAACATAGGTAGTATTGAAGGGGAAGATAGGTGACTGTGAGTAGGGCAAGGTTGAATAGTGCAACTAAGTGAACTCAAGACTCACAGCTTTCCTTTTGCTGATTTGTTTTATCTTTTTACACCTGTGAGACTCGTCTAGTGTCTCTTCTTGGTTTTACACACAAATACCCTATTATCTGCCTAGTGGACTCCTCTGATCCAGTATCTGATGAGAGGTGGACAAATAATTTTGTTTTCTCCTGAGTTGACCATGGAGCTCTAGCCATATTGTTAGAAATATTGGTTTTCCCATCCCTGTGGTGCTTAGGTGAGACCTCAGGGAAGCCGTTGCCTAGAAGGCTAAACTTTCTCTGAGTCTAGGAGGAGGAGGGTTAAGACCCCTGCCCCCAAATTCCTTCTGTTTTGACAGAGGCTGAAATATGAAATTGCGGAAGTGATGACGGAGATTGACAATCTAACTTCTGTAGAGGAGAGGTAAACAGTTTATGGCTACACCTTCAAGTTACTTAATTTATTTTCTCCCCACCTCCTGAACTTATAAGAACTGATGACTACAGCAGGGGTGAGAAGGGTTGGGATTGGGAAGTGGGGAGCCTTTGGAGTTGTTCATTCCTCTTCCCTTCCCCCACCCCCATTCCTTCCTGCTCTTCAAGGATGGGTCAGGGCATCTCTGGATATTACCTGTCTTTCTAAGTCATTGTCTACCTTGTAGGATTGGGAATAAGCACAGGCACTTCAGAGTCAACCTACATAGAAATTCCCTATCTATAGCATAAGGAACTGTACTTTATTAAAATAACTGATTCTGATCAGTGGCCTTTTCTGAAGAATTACTAATATGTCTCAAGTTATCTAATGTTAAAAATAGTGAAGGCCACCACGTAACTCCTGCTTCCAGCACGGAGGTTGGAGGGCGCCTCCAAGAGGGCCTGTGCTTTCCTTCATTGAGTTGAGGGGGAATACACTGAAGGTCCGTGACTCCGTTGCACTCGGGGAGAGCAGAAAGTCACTGCTCTGTGAAAAAACCTGCCAATGATTTTTTAAATTATTTCATGTGAATAGCAAAACTACTCAAAGGAACAAGCAAATAGCTATGGGAAGGAAGAAATTCAACATGGATCCCAAAAAGGTAAGAGAATGCTTTGTTTTTTGGAATGCATGCAGGAGATTTATTGATTGATTTTAATGGCTGTCTCCCTTTTGGACAGAAGTGGTCATACCATCTCATAAAAAGAATGGGCATTGATGTTAAATTTGTTATCAGAAAAAGGGCTGCCCATGAATAGGTGAAGTGAAGTATCCTTTTGGGCTGGTGCCCTGGGTGGAAAGGCCTTTTTCTCAGTGTGAACTTGTGCATGAGGAAACGGCCTCACAGGAGCACTTGAACAACTCATGCAGGCCAAGCATGGAGCCAGGCAGAGCCCTTGCTGTCAGGTTTATTTTGCTTTGTCTTCCTTCTTGAGCTGGGCCCTGTAGCTGGGGAATCCCATGATTAGTAAGGAGCAGAGGTAGGCGTGGAATCCAGGTGTACAGAGTTTATAGAATTTTGTCATCTGGATGGGTTAAATGGTATACATAAGAGGCCTTTATTCCTTCCATTCACCTTAAAAAGAAGGTATCTGTATGAAAAAATAAGGAATCTCTCCAGATTTAAGCCAATATCTTTCTCTTTCCTCAAGTTGAATTTTTTTTTTTTTTTTTTTTTGAAGACAGAGTCTAGTCTGCCTCTGTTGCTGTGCTAGAGTACAGTGGCGCCATCATAGGTCACAGCAACCTTAAACCCCTGGGCTCAAGTAATCCTCCTGCCTTGGCCTCTCAAGTAGCTGGGACTACTGGCACACAGCACTATGCCTGGCTAATTTTTCTATTTTTTCTAGCAGTGGAGACTGGCTTTTGCTCAGACTGGTCTTAAACTGCTGGCCTCAAGCAGTCCTCCTGCCTCAGCCTCCCAAAGTGCTGACATTATAGGCATGAGCCACTGTGCCTGGCCTCAAGTTGGATTTTTTAGGAAAACATTTGAGAACGGTGAAACCTGAAGCAGGTAGCTTCTTGTTTTTGAGATCAAAGTAAAGGATTTGGCGGAATCTATAAAGATTTTTGGAAAATGTGATTCAGTTGTAACATCATTTTCATTCGGGTAGAACAAAAGGTAGGAAGGATAGAACTGAGTCTTTAGGGTCTAGGAGAGGGATGATGTGTCCATGGAAAGGTCTTCTAGCTGCAGAGCTGGTTTACTGCATTCCTTATGGTCTTTAATGAGTGTTCACTTTTGATAGTTTCCTTGTTTTTCTGACATTGAGCCTCTTTGCTAATTAGTCAATTATTTGTTCATTCAATAAATGTTTATCGATTGCAGGAATTATATTTTATAAGGTTTAAGATCTGTAAACTTACATTTATAAGTACAAGTGCAGTTAAAAATGATATTTAAAGAGATGTATATCATTACTCCCTGTTTACCATTTGCAGATTTGGATTTTCTTAAGGTCCAGCACATCTTCAGCTGGAAGAGGGTTTTTGTTTAATTTGGACACTCTAGCCACTGTGAAATTTTTCATATTGCTTCCTAGTTCTCTGCCTTTGGAGCATAAATCAACTCCAGAGTGGAATGAGTCACTTTTGTGAATTTGGTAATGATTTGATATTTGAGGTTAGTTACAGTTTTTTTTTTCTTTAGGAGTTGAGTCTGCAGAGTTATCAGCAGATTTAATAAGCATTGAAAGCATCTCAGGATACTTTACAAAAGTGGGAGTTTTCAAAACTCGACCTTGTGTTTTAAAGGGACCCAAGTGCAGCGTTAAGAACACCAATAATTTCTAAGTGCTGCTACCACTGTGCATCAGGTTTTAGCTCTGTGAGCATGAACTTACCGTCATGCTTGTGAAGTCCTCTCTGTCAGGTTCTTGCCCATTTTATTTAAATGTATTTTGTGTCAGATTTGCAGTAATAAGGGCTGACATTGAGAACTTAACTATTTGCCAGGAACCATAATAAGTAAGCGCGTTACTTTAGTCCTTACCTTATAAGGTGTAGGGGCGTTCATTTTTATTCCTGTTTCACAGTTGGGGAATGAGGCACAGAGCAACTAAGGAACTCAATACCATCCTGAGCAAGGAACCTGACTCCAGAAGTCACACTGTAACTGCTGCTGTCTGTGAGCTGGGCGGGAGCCTCGGGTGGGTTGGTAGGTAGCCTTGAGCCCAGCCTGGACAATCTCAGACCACTAGTCACCCGTGTGGTGTCTTCCTCACCATGTCTGAGGAAGTAGCTGTTTAATCTGCTTTGCCTGAACTATGGCAAATTGCTCAGGAGGCTTCATTTTTCATTCCTCTTCACCTAAAAGATTATTTTTATGTTAATTACTGGTTCTGTCCAACAACTTATTTGTAATTATGTTGCTTGATAAAAGCAGATGGCACATTTAGTCCGCATGTGACCTTTTACTGGGAAAAAATTAACAAAATTCCTTGATTTTGTAGACTGGGACATAGCACTTTTCTTAGTCTGCTAGGGCTGCCATAGCAAAGTACCATAGACTGGATGGTTAAACAACAGAAATTTATTATTTTCTCACAGTTCTGGAAGCTGGAAGTCTGAGATCAGGGTCCCAGCAGAGCTGGGTTTTGGTGAGGGCCCTCTTCCTGGCTTGCAGATAGCTGCCTTCTTGCTGTGTCCTCACATGGTAGGGAGTTTTCTTATAAGAGCACAAATCCCATCAGACCAGCCCCCCCCCATGACCTCATATAACCCTAATTATCTTGCAGAGGCCCCGTCTCCAAATACCATCACATCAGGGTGATTGTATCATTGGGCTTCAACATACGAATTTTGGGAGGATACAGACATTCAGTTCACAACTAACGAGATGATCTCACAAGCTTCAGATGCAATCCAAAATTATATCTACTGCCTCCCCCCCCCCCCATTAAACCATGTAACTTTGTGAAACATGAAGATATTGACAGAGTAAATAAATTTTGGGGGGCTAAGAGGAAATTTTTTGAGTTTCCAAGTGATAACATTTTAAGTAAGGAGCTTTGGTTTGTTCAGGTATATAAAATTCTACAAGTAGCACTTGAGTTTATAAATAAGAAGAAAGCTTTGATTAGATCAAGGAAGCTGAAAACACTCTGCAGCTTCTCCCTTTTATTATCAATTTCCTAGAAGTGCCTTAAACAAAAAAATATAAATCTATATAACAAGTAGGAGTTTTGTCAGTGGAGTAGAAATTGAGGAATCTCTAAAAGAAAATAAATGGGATCAATTGAAGAAGGAAATGATGCCAAAAACACATATAAGAAAGAATTGCTACAGGAATTGAGAGCAGCTTTAGGGTTCAGCAAGCTCAGAGGAGGCAGATTGAAGGAATAAGACTGTAGTAGGAACATCGAGACTGTTCACCCTTTGCTGAACTTGGGCAAAGCAGTGAGTGGTGTGTGCCCCCAGGTGGAAAAAGCAGGAGGGAGCACTTTGTCTGTGAAAGCAGGCAGCATTCTAGTGATTGGCAGCACTAATAAGGAAAAAGACCCACTCCCAGAGACCAGTTGTTGGTACCCTGCACCTGGCTGCCTAACCTGCTCCTCTGCCACATTGCTGGAGGCAGCTGCAGTAAAAACCAGAAGCAGACCTCATTCTGTTGGGCTAACAGTGACCTTTAAATACACAGATGAACACCCAGCCAGCCAGGTACCACCAAACATTGGAGGAAACCAACACTATGAAAGATACATGAATCTGGACAAACAGAAGAACCAATGCTGGAGGAAATACAAAAAACAGAAACAAAAGAAGGAAACTTTTTAAAGTAGGATGTTTGTGTTATAAATATCATCAAAGGGTTATGATAGCATGTGTCTTATCCATGATACAAAAACACTGTGAAAAAGAACTTTGGAAATACAAAATAGCAGTGTCACATAATAACCTGAGCACTGGGCTGTACCAGAGAGAAGACATGGCTGAAGAGTGGATTAGTGTGCTGGAAGAGAGAGAGAGAGAAGAAGAATTCTTTATATGGTTTTGCACAGCACTGCAACAAGACACTGAAGGTGGGTCCAGCAGCCCGAATTTCGTCTGATAGAATTCTCAAAAGGAGAGAGTGGAAAATGGAGGAAATTTCAAGGAAATTTTGGAATATTTTAGTGCTAGACTAAGAGAAAGTCCTTAGATCCAAAAGCCCCACCAAATGACAAGCAGAATAAATTTTTAAAAGACCTACACAATATGGCTGGGTGTGATGGCTCATACCTGTAGTCCTAGCACTCTGGGAGGCCAAGGTGGGAAGATGGCTTGAGGCCAGGAGTTTGAGACCAGCCTGAGCAAAAGCGAGACCCCACCTATACCGAAAAAAGAAAAGCACATGTGGTAGCTTACACCTATAGTCCCAACTACTTGGGAGGCTGAGGCAGGAGGATCACTTGAGGCCAAGAGTTTGAGGCTGCAGTGAGCTGTGATGATGCCACTGCACTGTAGCCTGAGCGACCCAGCGAAACCCTATCTCAGAAAAAAAAAACCAAAACCCCCAAAAAATCTATATATGGATGTATCAAGTAAAATATCATAAAACTTGAGAATAAGGAGAAATTCATTAAATTTTCTAGAAAGGAAAGACTAGATTACCTAAGAAGAAATGAGAATCACAATGAGCTTATTGTCAGAGACCCACCAGATCAAAGACAGTAGGGAAACAGTGTCTCCTAATGTCTGAGGAAAAATTATTTAAGACCCAGAATTCTGTCTATCTGGACTATCACTCACAAGAGATGGTAGGTAAAGACATGTTCAGATATACAAGGACTCAAAAAAGTTAACTACCAGGACATTGATCTGTAGTAATTGAGAGATAGGAGCATTGCACCTCAAAACAAGAAATGAATCCACAGAATAAAAAAGGAAAGACTTAACGTAAGTTTTGCTGGTTTCTTTCTATGTCTAAATGAGAAATTGATTGTTTAGAAAATATTCTTTTTAGCTGGACATAGTGGTGCATGCCTGTAGTCCCAGCTCCTTTGGAAGCTGAGGCAGGCAGATTGGTTAAGGCCAGGCTGGGCAACATGTAATGAAAACCTCTAAAAATTTTTTTAAAAATATTTTTTAAAGTCTTCAGTTTATCTCAGTATTTAAGTAGCAAAGGAGAAAGGAAGGAGGGAAGTAATAGTTGGCTAAGATTTTCATATCAAGATGTTGATAGATAAATATAAGCTTAAATATTTGTTAGAATTCTAAGAGTAACGACGAAAGATAGGAATAAAACAGGATTTCTAAATTTGGAACACTGGCCTTCTTTTGTGAGTATTTACCAAGTGTATATTAGTATCCTAGGGTTACTGTAACAAATGACCACAAACTGGGTGGCTTAAAACAACAGAAATCTATTATCTCACAGTTCAGGAGGCTTAGAAGTTCAAGGTCACCTCTGAGGGAGAGTCCCTTCTATGCCTCTCTCCTGGCTTCTGGTGGCTGCTGGCAGTCTGGTGCTCCTTGGCTGTGATTGCATCACTCCAGCCTGCCTCCATCATCAAACAGCCTTCCCATCTCTGTCTCTCTTGAGGACACATGCCACTGGACTCAAAGCAGGCTTGCTCTGTGTCCTCCTCCCCTCAGCTTCTCTCTGTCTAACCTCCCAGGTGCAACTCCTTTCTTAATCATAACTGATCTCTTTGCCTCTGGCTTTTGACTCCATTTTCTCTTGTGGTTTCTGGCCTGAACTTACCCAGTGACTCTGTTTTCCACAACCAAGGTCTCGGTCTCTGGCAGAGGAAGCTGGAGCTTTGTTAGGGCCTCTTCTGCCTTCGTTATGTGACCTTTGTAAGCACAGAAGAAATCACTTTGTCCTGAGCCCGTTTGCTTTTCTCAAATCCCTATAGGTTGTTTCATGGCACTCTACAAAAAACGTCCTAGCTTTTTGGGAGTGTTGACCTTATGGGCAGGTCATAAACATCCAGAAGAGCTCACAAAAGCCTCATCCCTAAGTCCATTCAGTTTGGGGGGGCTTCGACTAACAGTGGCCAGGGCCTTAGCTATGCACGGTCGGGCCTCCAGCCTTGTGATTGAAGAGATTGCAGGACCACTAGTGATCCCTGAGGGCAGCCCTGTCTCTCCCTGCCTGTCATTCCTGTCCCAGGCTTTGTTTTCAGGGAACTTTGGCTGGGACAGGCATATTTTAGGGTTAGAACTTTGTTGTTACAGCATATGCATGTTTTGAGATTTAGATAGTACCCATTTAAATTCCCACCAGAAATATATGAGAATTAATTTAAGATTGTCAGACTTGTTGATTTTTTGGAGAATAACTAACATACAGCACAGCACACAAATTTCAAATGTGCAGTTTAAAGAATCTTTACAAATTAATATGCTCATATAACTGCAACCCAGAATAAGACATAGTTATAGAACATTACAGGGCACCTTTTCCTCCTGATGGGCTCATTTGCCAAGGTAACCAATATTCTATCACCATAAATTAGTTTTGCCTTTTTTAAACCTTATATGAATGGAATTAAAACATACTAGTCTGTGTCATCTTTTAGTCCTCATCATGTCTGTGAGATTGATTCATGCCATTAAGTGTGCATTCCATTTCATTGCATGTAGTCTTCCATCATATGAATATACCAGAATGGATTTATCTGTTCCCTTATTGACTGACCGTTGGATTGTTTCCAGTGTTTGGAAATTGTAAATAAGGCTGCTATGGATGTTCATGTATTTAAAAAATAATAGAAAATCTCCAAATGGACCATCGGGGTATGAGGCAGCCCTGGTCTTAGGCATTGAGAATTTTAGCTGCAAGAGCCTCTCTGAATTTATAGAAATAGCCTCCTGGCAAATAAATTCCTGAATTCCTTATTATCTTACTAACATTGCCAACATATATTTTGAAACCAGCTCTGAAGCTAGTAAATTTTTGCTATTATTATAGGTCCTTGGGACTTCCCAGGAGACAGAATGGAGCTGACTCAGGACAGGGGCAGCCCCTTGCCTTTTGAGGTTGTCAGCTATGCTGTAGGCCCTTAAAGTGGGCAGCATGAGTTTTGACTGGTATAAGCTTGGTGGCATAGTGTTGTCAGTTAACATGTTTTCTGCCTCAGATAACAAAATCCAGTGAAATGTAATTCATGCAATGGAGGTACATCTTTTCACACAGCTGCTGTAGTAGTAGGTGGCTCCCAAGTGGCATGAGTGAGGACCCTGGTGCTCATCTTCGCCTTTCCCTTGTAAGGTGGCCACCTTGGCTCTGGTCATCCATCTGTGTTTAAGGCAGGAAGGAGGAGGAGGAGCAGTGTCTGCTCAGGAGTTACCATTTCTCAGGTGTTCCTGTCTGTCTGGCCAGATCTGTATCACAAGGTCATTTCTAGTTCCAAGGGAGGCTGGGAATCTGATGATCTAGTGAAGGATGGCAGGGAAAAAGGAGGTTGGGATGGCTGTTGGGTCGGCCAACGAGCAGCGTCTATAACGTTACAGTGTGTTCCTCCCAGACACAAGACAGATCATTTTCCTAAGTTTGGGAAATATGTTACTGTTATTTCTGCCTTTATAATTTCTAATAACCACTTATAATGGTTTGCTCAGTAACCCATTTATTTATCTTTTAACCTGTTAACTTGCCAGAAGGAATAACTGTGCTTTCCTTTGACAGATAAAATGTAGTATGGTGTTGTGAAAATCAGATTGTGCAGTTGTATGGGTCTCTCTGATTTTATTTTTGCTGTGTCCAAACCAGTAAGGTCATTACACTGAGTATATTTCTGTCTTTGAAAAATGGAGTTTGAGTGACCCTCTTAACTAGTGCTTCTTTTCTAATGTTCTGCTTCAGGGAATTCAGTTTCTAATAGAAAATGACCTGCTACAGAGTTCCCCAGAAGACGTCGCCCAGTTCCTTTATAAGGGAGAAGGCCTAAATAAGACCGTCATTGGGGACTATCTGGGGGAAAGGTAAGTTGAAGGAAGATGAGCAGCTCTATGTGGGCCTACCTGGCCCTGCAGCCTGGCCTGGGCTCATGTTCCTCTTTCGGGGCTCTTACAGCCTATGGGCATGACACAGCCATGGGCTATTAGTGGGCTATTGCTGTACACATGCTCCTCCCCAGTGCAGTCACTTCCTCCCCTGAGTCTGTGTGAGGAGAGAGAGGTGTTAGGGTATTCTGGGGCCAAGTGGGATCTGTGTTCCTCTGGAATCCTTTATTCAGGGAAACCATGACAGAACCCACAATGCCATGCCTTTCTCCTGTTCTTGGAAAGCAACTTAATTATCTTTTGTTTTGCCCAGAAACACATCAGATTTCTTAGTGGTTTTCTTTCCCTTATTACTTGGGGTATGAGTAAAGGTATAAAATTATCAATTTTTTTTTAAATGAAAAGCTGCAGGTCAGATTTATTTTCTCAACCTTCTTCACTAAAAGTCCATTTACTGTGCTTAGCAGAGGTTAGGGCAAGAATGGTAAGGCAGCACATCCCTGAATGTGCCAAAATAGATTTTGTCAAGGACCAGAAAGAGAGTGTTTTTAAACAAAAGCCCAAGAGTTGCTAAATTAGGGTGATTTATGTTTCTAGCTTTATATTGAAAATACTTGATCAAAAGTGGAACACTTCCCAACTCATTCTGTGCAGCCAGATACCCAAAGCAGACAAAGGTATCACAAGAAAACTACAAACCAATAATATCTCTATGACTATAGAAGCAAAAATCTCAACAAATTATTAGCAAATTAAATCCAACAATACATAAAAAGGATTATGCGCTGAGTGGGATTTATCCCATGAATACAAGGTTACTTCAACACACGAAAGTCAATTAAAGGCTGGGCGTGGTGGCTCACGCCTGTAATCCTAGCACTCTGGGAGGCTGAGGTGGGTGAATCGCTCAAGGTCAGGAGTTCAAAACCAGCCTGAGCAAGAGTGAGACCCCGTCTCTACTAAAAATAGAAAGATATTAATTGGCCAACTAAAAATATATATAGAAAAAATTAGCTGGGCATGGTGG
>CAUYRT010072415.1:0-23167 GCA_963574885.1 Lepilemur ruficaudatus
AGTGTAAACTATTTAACTAAGTATCCTGGAATTAGGAGGAAAGTGGTAGAATTTTCAGGAATCTTCATTGCCAGGTAGATTGCAATACAAGATTTTCCTAAATGTTGGATGCAAAAGACCCACAGTGAATTGGTCTGAGCAAAAGGAGGGGCCGGGGGAGGGTTTTCTCCCCCAGCGGCAGGAGGGATCCAAACGAAAACGTTGGCATGACCATCGGAAAATTGGCTCTCTGTTAGATTGCAGAGTTTGAATTTTGGGTTTGGTCTCTGGGTTGTTTTTTAGTGGAGTCTGGGAGAGAGAAAGAGCTGGAAACTGGGTCGTCTCCAGAGGAAAGAAGGAGCTGCAGGAAAGAGGAGGGGACCCTGTCAGATTCCAGGGTCCTACGTGGTCGGGGGCTGGTGGAGTCACTTTATGGACATTGTGGGTCAGAGTCCTGGGAAGGCCTGACTGGCCTCCTCATTCCGCTTTGCAGCACCCTCCCTGTAAGGAGGCAAGTCCCAGGTTCTCAACGTGAACTTTGAATTGCAAATGAACTTTTGAAACACAACCTATTTGTAAGTTGACGTTATGGTGATGATAATGGTTTTAGGTTTAAAACTAATTTTAAAATCTTGATTTTTGAAATCCTCATGAACACGAAACTGGGCGGGGAAGAACATGGAGTGCAGGGGTGTGTCCGACGATGGGGAGGCAGTAGTCGGATGGGTTGGGAGAAAGGGTGACTCTGTGCATCTTCCTCACGCCCGATCAAATTAGACTAAAACCTGCCACCGCCTGAAATGACTCTGTTCCTGCCAAATGTTTTGTGACTTGTCTCTTTTTATTAGGTAAGCTTTGTTTGTCCTGGTAGGGTGGCTTTTATGTATTTCATCTTCCGTGGAGCAACTAGGGGGATAATAAATTAATTTTTGCTGTATGCAGATGGGGCAGAGGAAGGACGCCAGTGTCAGAGGAGGTGGGTGGGTTCTGCTTCTCCCTCACCCACGATTGCTGGCTGACCTCGGGCAAGTCATTCTACCTTTCCAAGTCATGTTTGCTCATCTGAATATGAAATGAGGGGATGAATCAAGGCTTCATCTAGCTCTGAAAGTCTGTAATCCTATATATGAAGCAAAGTGTTATAGCAGAGCCTTTTTGAAGAGGATTAATAAAATTATTGTCCAATAGGAGACTTTTTTCCATAGCTATATATATCATTATTATCTTTAAAGTCTGTGTTTTGAAAGATTAACAGTGTTATAAGTTGTGAGTTTCCTCTGTGTGTGTGTGTGTGTGTGTGTGTGTTTAGAGACGGGGTCTCACTCTGTTGCCCAGGCTGGAGTGCAGTGGTGCAATGATAGATTACTATAACCTTGAACTCCTGGGCTCAAGTGATCCTCTTGTCTTAGCCTCCTGAGTAGCTAGGACTACAGGTGGGGGCCACCATGCCTAGCTGATTTTTAATTTTTTTGTAGAGATGGGGTCTCCCTATGTTGCCCCGGCTCATCTTGAACTCAAAGCCTCAAGCAGTCCTCCCTGCCTGGCCTCTCAAAGGGCCGAGATTACAGGCTTGAGCCACTGCAATACATTGTGGCTTTACAAAGTCAATTGAACGACAGTGGACACTACATAACAATTGTGGATCCTTTGTTTTCTTTGTATTTCCTTTCTGATATGCAGCTAACAAGTTATTTGATTTCTAGCAGAGTGTCACAGACATTTTTATACCTTTGACTTTAGGAAAAACAAAGCATTGCATGTTGGAATTACAAATACTCATGGGTATGTAACTCATTATTTAATTCAAAAATTAGTATTTCTGAGAAAAAAAGTTGGCCTGAGGTATCTTCAAAGAAGGGAAGAAATAATACTGTACTGCAGTCTGGTGCGTAGGAACCACGGCGCTGCCTCTCCCTCGGCATCTCCATGACACGCTGGAGCTGCCCTTCGTTATTCTGCAACTTTCCATCTTCAGAAGGAAACCAGCTATGGTGCCGGGAATGTTGGAAAAGCTTGTTTCTGTGCCTTTGTCTTCTGCCAACATGGTTACTTCATTCTAGGTTGGGGAAGAAGGGAGGGCGCGAGTTTGCCCTTTTTATGAGACACTCTGTTCCTGTGTGATTGATGAGAACGGCTCAGTGGTCGTCTGGGACTGAGTGCAAGTTCTGCTACAGAGCGGGAGCTGCATTAACATTCAGTGAGACCCCATGCAACAGATCCAGAGCAAAAGAAAACACACTGAAAGAACAAAATGTTTTAAAGCTGATGCAGCAGAGAGCCCTTGAAAGCCACGTGGAGAGAGCGGGTACGGTCGGAAGGAGGCAGGACTCTGCACATCACCGCTGTGCGTAGGGAGGAGAGGCCCGCATGGGCAGGCACGCAGGGCCTGGGGCCGGGGAGCCTTCCTCGCTTTACCTTGGGGTTGAGCAGAGCAGGGGGCGCGTGGAAGCTTAGATGCCTTCAGCATTCCTGTCTTTGCCTCCACAACCATATCTTAGCCCTCTGAAAGCCAGCCTTTGTGCAGCGCTTTCTATGGGAGACGCTGACTTGACTCTTGTGTTACAAGTTGCTCAGGAAATAGTATTTACTCCACTTACACAAAGAAACAGACACAGGAAGGTGAACCAACAGGTCCAAGGACACACTATTCGTAACGGAGGTTGGATTAGAACCCAAGTCACTCGACGTGGAATGTAATGCTCTCTCTGCTGTTCCTTGTTACTTCCGAAAGAAATTCTCAGAATATTTCCTGCACCGATTTGCTGCCTTTCCATTACTACACCTTTAGCCCAGTGTTAATAGCATCTGTTGTTTCCAGCAGTTTAAAACTACTGAGGGACCCTATAAAAAGCTCACATCCTGTGGCCATAGGGCAGCAAGCTGCCACTGCAGCAGAGAGGGGTGAACTGTCCGGATGGGAGGACTTTGTCCCCAGCTCTTGCTTCTCAGAGGCTGGGCAGTGGCTGTGCAGTGGCTGGGCTGTGTGCAGGAGTCTGGTAGCCGACATTCATCAGGGAGCTGCCTTCAACAGTGTGAGAGGGGCAGGAATGGAAAGGAGGAGGGGAGCATTCAGGGGACACCCACAACATGTCAAGCACGGTGCTCCCCTAAGCTCCACAGTGGGAGCTGTGGAGCCTACCAGGCTAGATTTTCTCTCTGTCTGTGAGACAACAGGCAATGGCCTGCAATAACCACTGGGTGCTTCCCCTGGGACCCTGGATTGGAAGGAGTGGCACGAGGTGTGGGGAGAGTACGGGACGCCTCACAGCAGCGTGGAGGTGAGTGCCCAGTGCAGCCACCCTGGCATCCTGAGCAGGATATTCCTGTGGGTCATCCTGGCTGGGTGTGGCCTTGCCTGGTGCCCGTGGTTGGCCAGCCTAGATCTATCACCCTCTGGTCAGTCCCCATACGCTTCTTTTTTGCAGACTGTTTTTCTGCTGAAGATGGGTTGTGTTGTTTGCAACCAAAACCCAACGGTTACAGCCAGTAACAGGCAGAATCAGGATTGTTAACAGGGCCTCTCAAATATTATAAACCTATTTTTTTTTCCTTATACACCAAAAAAAGTGGTCAGAATCCAAGTGACTGTCAAATCCTGTTCTTCTTGAACCTTCAGGAGAAATACATTTAAGAATAGGTCAGTGATCAAATAGCCACATGTAAGTGTTTAAATTGATTACTCACCAAGTTGTCATACAAGAAATCAGCTGACCTTCCTGTTGCTGGCATTCCCAGAGAAGGAAAGCAGAAGCAGCACATCCTGAGTGGTTGTAAGTGCAAGAGGCAATGGTGTTGTCTTAGTGTGTTTGTGCTGCTGTAACAAAAGTCCACAGACTGGGCCATGTATAAGCAAAAGAAATTTCCCACAGTGCTGGAGGCTGGGAAGTCCGAGATCAAGGCGCTGGCATCCGCTGTCTGGGGAGGGCCTTCTTACTGCACCCTCACATGGCAAAAGGGAAGGACACTGCCCTCACATGGGGGAAGGCAGAAGAAGAAAGAAGGGCCTGAGCTCGCTCCCTTCAGCCTCTTTGCAAGGCGCTAATCGCTTCCTGAGGGAGAGTCACGACTTCATCTCTTCCCAAAAGGCTCCACCTCTTCATACCACCACAGTGGGGTTAAGTTTCAATGCATGAAGTTTGGGGAACATTCAGACCATGGCAGAGAGCTCCAGAAGTGATTTGTTGGTTAAGACACAGATTTGGGAGTTAGACAGATCAGTTTCAATCCCAGGTCTGCTATTGAGTGTGCCTTTGAGACCTCGGACAGGTTATTGATCTTCTTCGAAACTCACGCGTAGAACAGAGCTAATAACACCCATTTCACAGCAATTCCAAACAGCACATGACATGTGCCTAGCACAGTGCCTGGCAGTGAGTGTTTAGTAAATGGGAGTTTTTATTTTTAATTGAACAAATTACCTAATTCCATGCTCACGACAGGGCTGGCAGATTGGATTGTTCGTCCTTGCTTACATAGGTTTAGGAATCTTACTTGTGGGCATGTCCGCTTACCACCCTCCAAAACAGTAACGATGTGGGAGAGGGTGAAGTGAGGTGAGGGGAGGCCAAGCGGATCTTTATGGAAGTTCTACTGGGGCCTGAACTGGCATCTGGGTTGTCTGTTTTCAGAGTCATTATTGATCCGTTAGTCAACAGTTAATTTGAACTGTTCATTTTGCTGCCAGAATGCCCAGTAAATTTGGATTAAGAAGAGGCTATTCTAAGTCAAGAGTGCTCCACATTTATAATAAACTGTGACACAGTTCCCTGGCGTTGGGTTAATCACGTCATCCTGGCCCCCGAATCCACCCAGGGAAGGCGCACAGCTCCGAGCACCCACCCCGAGGCCCTCGTCGTGAGGACGCTGCTCTTCCTGTGTCTTGGGAATGAAGGCGGGTTCTGAGCATCTCCGGTCCAAGAGCGGCCTCTTCACCTGGGAGCAAAGACAGCTTTGGCAGAAGCAACAGAATCCACTAGAAAATCACTCAGCACATTCACTAACGAATACTTAATAATAAACCACCTTGTCTTCTCTTACACTGAAATACATAAGAAACGTCTTTGTCAGTGAGCTTTGCAAATAACGGGTACTAAGGGAATGTTAATTTCCTTTCTCTCTTTCACAAATTGTTTTTGTGGCTTGTAAAAAATTGTCATCTGCCTTAGCTCAGATAATTCTCACAAGAATCTTGAGATGTGTGTTGTTTTTCGTCTGCTTTAGAGGTGGAAATCTGGAATTTAGACAGGATTGTCCTAGGCTTGTGCTGTGTGGACATGGTGAGGCATGGACTCAAAGCCCCATCTTTTGACACCAATCTTGTATTCATTCATTCATTCATTCATTCATTATCACCTACCAAGTGCCTGCAGCTGGACTGGGCACCGGGGACCCACGTTAAGAAGAGTTTCCTTTTTGCCATCCTGTCTGAGACAACACTGTTTTATTTCTGGCCCTAATTAATGATCCATTCACATCCTGAGGCCGGAGGATGAATAGCTATATTCAGGTTTCCAATTTATGGCAATTTTCTTTGGATGCCAACCAGTTTTGTGTCTCCATTTCAATGTGCCCATGCGCTTCATAGCTGCACTGTGGAATGTGACGTGGACAGTGGAACCGTTTCTTGCCAGGCCCCACACGGGGCGTGGCAGGGTCCGTGTCTCTCTGGCTCCCGTCAGTCTGGGCCGAAGGGAAGGAAATGGTCCAAGGTCCCTGCCTGCCCAGCTGACAGTGCTCCTACTTTTTCTGCTAGTAGTTTGCTGTGTTTTCTTCATAAGACAAAGCTGGATTTACTTTTCACCCTGTCAAGGGAGACAGCTACTTCAACCTAGTCTTGATAGCATCTCAGAGGGGCAGGGGCAAAATTGGGGTCTTTACTGAGACTTTGAAGTCTGGTTGAATGCAGGTCTTTAAGTGTGGGGCTGGATGAGAAATGTGTCATTGTTTTCAAACTCGAGAACTCGTGCCTTGAGAGGAAAGGCTTAGAGAACTCTTTTAAGGTTTGGGACTATTGTCCACGTATTCCTCTGGCCACCAGCTATATAACTAACTAGTCCTGAGAAGTCCAGCTGTGGAACTCATGGGTGACACACCAGTGACCTGCATCCTGGCAGGCTGGGCCACTTTGATTTCTCTTAGTTTGCCGCTGCTTCCCAATTTAGTGTGGGGACAAATCCTCCTTTCTTCTCCACCCCCAAAAGGTGGAACTGCCCGGAAGCATCATATACGTGACAAAATAATCATCATAACAACCCTCTTCATACCACTGGCAGCATTTATCCACCCTATGTGCAGGCAACTGTGCTGAGCACTTTGCTTAGATCCTGCTCATGTCAGCCCCGTGACAATGCCATGAAGTGGGTGCAGCATGGCTCTTATTTATAACTGGGATTGTTAAGCGTTCGGAGGCAAAATAACTGGGACAAGGCAGTTAGTAGAGCCAGAGCCAGAATTCAAACCTCAGCTATATGAGCCCAAAGCCCAATTGCTGTTCACTACTGCAGTATAGCTGTCCTCGTGCCTTTGAAAATGTATTGTTCCCTCATAGTAGCAACTAATTTCTTTAAAGTGACATCCAAGTGTTTGTTCACAAGGGAGAAGACTGACATTCCCAGTACAGGGCTCCTCTCTTCTTTCAGCCTGGCAGGCATTTGGGCTCTAACCCACATGTCAGTGATTATTAGGTGGCTTCTCCCATTCAGGAGGCCTTCCAGGTGAAAGCGGTTTCCGCAGTAACCACAGCCCACGCTGGCCCCTCTGCCAGTGAGTCCCTGGCTTGCTCTGAGAGTCTGGGATTCTTAAAGGTGTTTCTGTTGGGCTGTTCCGACTGCTGTGATGCATGTTTTCACAAAGGACTGATGAAGAAGACACTGCCTTCCCTAGAAGGGATGACTGTTCACATACGTAGAAGAACACTGTCACCATACTTTGTGGCTGCTGCAGGGTGGGAGGGCTCTGAGCAACCGATCCATTTATTTCCCTGGCTTTGAGCAGACACTTCGAATTATTCCACACAGATGAAGTTCTACTGGTTTTAAAAGCTTCCCAGAGAAGGAGCCTCCACGGTTTCCTATAACCGTGTGTAACAGTTGGGCAGTTATTTCCAACAGCTAATCCAAGTCCTGCATCTGGCAACCCTGAAGTCATCTCTAATGTTTTGCTTCTTAGGTAGAAATGGACAAAACCATCCACTCCATAGAGGGGGGTCGTACCTGTTCTGCCCAGTTCTCTTGGGAAGAGGCACTGCTGTGGAGGGAAGGACTCTGCAGCCTTCATGGGACAGTGGGGGGGAGGGGGGAAGAAGTAAGCCCCAAGCTCAAGCTCAGTGAAGGTGGAGTGTGAGGTCCCCCACTTACCAAGAAAAGGTTCTCTGGACTTGCTTCCTGGGCAGTAGAAGAGGAAGGAAGTAGGGCACTGGGTGAAGGGACTCTAGGGCGAGGGGGGTGGGTGCGTGAGGACGGCCCTAAGGGGCAGTGGGAGAGCCGCTGTGTTAGGAGAGGAGGCTCGCTGACTCTTAGAAGCTGGAATTGAGAGAGAGAAAAGATTGGAGACTTGTATGGAGTCTCAGAAAGGATCCTGACATTGAGCAGTAGAAAAACCCTATTGCGTTTGACAAATATCTTACCGTGTTCTTCAACATGCTCGTAAACTATTAAAGTTCATAGGATCTTGACATGTCCCTGGTCAAATCACATCTCCTCCTGGGTTCTGTTTTTTCAATTTTTTTGTTGTATTTTTGTCTGTTCTATTCAAAGAGGAGAAGAAGAGGAAAGAGGTTTCTTGGAACAAGTGGACTTGGAAGGTGGAGCTTCAGGAACAGGCTATTTCAATTTAGAAAGCAGGCATGAACAAATAAATAAGAAAAACGAAGAGAATTGGAAAAAGAAGTGGTAAATGTTTTGAGAACATAGCAATGTTACTCCAACATCATGTCTGCTACACAATATCTTCACAGTCTTCCATTCACTCAATGACTGCTGCTTAAGTGCCCTGCAGTGCCCAGGGACCGAGCTGTGGCTGCCGCACGTATGAATTTGACTTGGAGAACCCGGGGTCCATGAGAGAGGCTGGACTGGGTACTGGAGGTGGACGGTGAGAAGAGAGAGGTGGAAGCCCAGCGCTGGTGCCGGGGGGCTCAGAGGACGTGAGATCCCTCTCAGCGGGGATGTGCAAGAAGGAATGGAGGAGGAGGAAGCCTGAGAACCAGGACCTGAGAATGGCAGGTGGGATTTAGCCCCGCCCACCTGGTGCAAGTGCGTCCTAGGTGGCGGGGGCAGGGGGAGGCAGGGAGGGCAGAGGCACAGAATGAGTAAGCCCAGGGCTGGGTGAGGAGAAAGGCTGCGCTGAGGGGCCTGGCTCGGAAAAGAAGAGCTCTGTGTGGGATGCAGTTCTGAGCTCCAGTGCAGAGGTTCTCACCTCCTTCATTTTAAGGTCAATGTAGAGAGTCACTGGCAGCCCTTGGCTTGTGGACAGATGGCCAGAGGGACTGGTGTGTGGCTGCGGGTGATGCTCTGGGCAACGGTGACCACAAAAGCCCATCTCGCCCTGCTTATTGAACGCGAGGCCCTATTCCCTGTGTGATTGCTGTTGGGCCCAGGTGCCATCAGCCTGTTTCAGGCTGCGGTGGCAGCTGCTGCTGAGAAGCCCGGGTGTCTCAGCAAGAGGATGCGAGAAAGGACTTAAAGGATTGCACTGGTGTTCGACGCTTTGGGGGAGGGTTCGAGGAAGGCTAGCTTTGCTCTGCCTTGGACGCTGTCGGGAAGTGGAGAAATTCTATGACTGGGTATCTTGATCATTCTTATCTAGAAGGTAAAAAGAACAGAGGGGTAGAGCCCAGATTAGGAAAGAAGCAGCAGCCACTCATATTGGCCAGGACAGGAAGATGTTGGTCGTTGTGATTTCGGCAATGCTCTTAGTTTTGTCTGTGTTCAGACATGATTTCAGGGTGGTTTTGTTTCTGTCTTGCTCCATCCTGGTCGCAGAATGGCTGTGTCTAGTGTAGACGTGCTGTGAGATTATGTTCCGCAGAAGAACATCAGGGCTCAGCTGAGAGTGCAGGCCAGCTCCTGGTTGTCATGCACTTCTTTCTTTCTTTCTCACCAACAGACCACAGAGAGCTGTGGGGAGACTCAGCCTGGAATTGGGTGTTCCGTAGGAGGCAGGGGAAGGACATTTGAACTGCAAACTGAAGAGGTCTATTTGAAATGCTCGGTCCTGACATGCAGATTTGATTCCTAACACATAACATTCTTTTATGGAGGTGACATTTGCAGTTAGCAGTCTAACTGGTACTGCCTGTGTGGAAACATGGAATAATTTTTCTTTAATTTTGCACAGAGAAACAGGTCTAGTTTATTTCAATGTTGACAAGAGCTTCGCCTCCTTAAGGTTTCTGTTCCTTCCAACCGTTCAACACCTGCATGGTGCATCCTGAGGGATTTCCTTTCCTGGAATCTAAATACCACAGATGCTGCCAGGTGGCAGTATGTCCTCAGGCTGAAGGACTGGGGCTTAAGACAGAGGTTTGCAATGGGACATGGTTGCATGTACCATGCGTGCACCATTAAGGAAGCTTGCCTTCTGTTAAAAATTGGCAGAGCAAGCAGGAGCATTACTGTTTAAACACACAGACTTGGAAATCAAGGCGACCTGGGTTTGAATGGTCCTGGGACTCCCATGTACTTGCCGTGTGACCTTGGGCAAGTTATCTAATCTCTCTAAGCCTCAGTTATTACAAATGTAAAATAGGGATAAATGTTCCTATCTGTGTAAGTTTTTTGAGAAGAATGAACCCATTATAACAGTGGGAAACACACTGCTTGCATGAAATATGTATGTAGCATGCGGCAACTCTACTCATTGTTACCAGATAATCACCGCCCAGCAGTAATTCCACTCAGAAAGCGTCCAGGAGAAATCCATCAAAGGGAGATGACAGTGAGATTCTTCCTGGAAATTCCTGGCGAAAGAGGGGTGGCTGATTGTTACAGAGCGATTATTTCATTTGGATTCAGGAGATCTAAGTTATGGTCGTGAATTGGTTGTGCCACTTTGAACAAGTCTCTTAATCTTTTTGAGCTGTGATTTGCATATTTATAGAATCAGAATAATGATGCCTGTCTCTTTGCACCATTCCACCAGAGTTGTCAGTGAGACAGAAATGAGAGCAAGTAACAATTGACAAATACTTAAGTGATGGGAGCATCTGCAAAGCCATGCTGCAAAGGTACATAGCATTAGAAAATGCAAGACGCTACCAAAGAAAGTTAAGAGTTGATTATAAATTCATGTCTAAAAAGTTGTCTTTAAAATGGATATCTCCAGAGAATGTTCTTTTTGTTTCCTTTTTTAAAAAGATGTAATATATGAGAGTACAAATTTTCACATATTTTTATCCCATTGTAACTACTGCCCAGATTAAAAGCAACTATTTCCAAGGAAGAAGTGAAATTGTCTCTGTTTGCAGATGACATGATCTTTTTTTGTTGTTAATTTCAAAATATTAAGTGGTGACATGATTATATATATGGAATATCCTAATGATTCCACCAAAAATCTGTTAAAACTAATAAACAAATTCATTAAAGTTTCAGAATACAAAATTAACATACAAAAATCAGTAGTATTTCTATATGCTAATAACAAACTGTCTGAAGAAGAAATCAAGGGGAAAAAACCCATTTACAATGGTATTAAAATACTTAGGAACAAATTTAACCACGGAGATAAATGATTTGTTCACTGAAAATTATAAAATATTGATAAAAGAAGTTGAAGAAAGCACAAATAAATGGAAAGATACTCTGTGTTTGTGGATTAGAAAAATTAATATTGTTAAAATGCCCATACTATCCCCTATAGATTCAATGCAATTCCTATCAAAATTCCAATGACATTTTTCACAGAAATAAAAAAAAAAATCCTAAAATTTTTATGGAACCATAAAAGACCCTGAATAGTCAAAACAATCTTCAACAAAAAGAACAAAGCTGGAGACATAACACCACCTGATCTCAAAATCTACTACAAAGCAATAGTAACCAAAAGAGCATGATACTGTCATAAAAACAGGCTTATAGACAAGTTGAAGAAAATAGAGGGCCCAGAAATAGATCCATGCGTCTATAGTCAACTGCTATTCAGTAAGGGTGCCAAGAACACACAATGGGAAAAGGACAGTCTCTTCAATAAATGGTGCTGGGAAAACTGGATAACCACATACAGAAAAACGAAATTGGACCCTATCTCACACCATGTACAAAAATCAACTGGAAAGTGGATCATAGACTTAAATGTAAGACCTGAAACTGTAAAACTACTAGAAGAGGATATGGGGGAAATTTTCATAATCTTATTTTTGCCAAAGATTTTTTGGGTATGACCCCAAAAGCACAGGTAACAAAAGCAAAAATAGACAAATGGGATTGCATCAAACTACAACGCATCTGCACAGCCAAGGAAACAAGCAACAGAGTGAA
The DNA here is from genome assembly GCA_963574885.1 of Lepilemur ruficaudatus. Lineage (NCBI taxonomy): Eukaryota > Metazoa > Chordata > Mammalia > Primates > Lepilemuridae > Lepilemur > Lepilemur ruficaudatus. Next base: position 11,457 of record CAUYRT010072415.1, read on the forward strand.
GAGACGACCTACAGAATGGGAGAAAATATCTGCAAACCATATATCTGATAAGGAGTTAATATCAAAATATGTAAGGAGCTCAAACACCTCAGTAGCAAGAAAAAAAAATAACCCAATTAAAAAAATGGGCAAAAGACCTGAATAAACATTTCTTAAAAGACAACATACAAAGAGCCAACAAGTATATGAAAAAATGTTCAACATCACTATTTATCAGGGAAACGTAAATCAAAACCACAAGAAGATATTACTTCACACCTGTTAGAATGGCTGTTATCAAAACAAGACAAAAGATAACAAGTGCTGGCAAGGCTGTGGAGAGAAAGGAACACTCACACACAGTTGGTGGGAATGTATTAATAAATTAGTACAGTCATTATGGAAAACAGTGTGGAGGTTTATTAAAAGATTAAAAGTAGAACTACCATATGATCCAGCGATCCCACTGCAGGGTACATACACAAAGGAAATGAAATCAGCATGCGGAAGAGATATCTGCACTCTCATGTCCATTGGGGCACTATTCACAATAGCCCAGATGTGGAATCAACCTAGGTGTCCATTAAAAGATGAATGGATAAAGAAAATTTGACATACACACACACACACACACACATGTATATGTGGTGTATATATAATGGATCATTATTTACCCTTAAAAAAGAAGGAAATCCTGTCATTTGCAGTGACAAAGATGACCCTGGAGAACATTATGCTAAGTGAAATAAGCCAGGCACAGAAGACAAATACCATACAATCTCATTCATATGTAGAATCTAAAAAAGTTGGACTCAGAGGAGCAGAGAGTAGAATGGTGGTTACCAGAGGCTGGAGGAGGGAGGGGAAGATGTTGGTCAAAGGGTGAAAAGTTTCAGTCAGACAGGAGGACTACGCTCTGGAGATTTATCGTACAGCATAGTGACTGCAGCTAACAATGATGTATCCTTGATAATGGCTAGGAGAATAGATCTTAACTGTTCTCACCACAAAAAAACTGATAGGTCAGTGAGGTTATGGTTAAGATCGGTGAAGGCAGGAAGATGACTGTCTTGCTCAGCAAGGCGTTCTCTAGCGCATGGTGGGTGTGCATTACGCTGAACGAGTCAATATTAAATTCCTGTCCAGGAAGGGGTCCCGACGTGTCTCCCTCTGCCTAAAAGTCCGATCTGTGCTTGCTCAGACAGGAAGGGCCCACCCCACGTCTGGCTCGTGATGGGTCTCCTTGGTTCCCCGGTTTCTACATTATCTGCTTCTTTCCCAAAGGATCAGGAACTAGGGCCTGTCGGGCGGGCTTTTGACCGTGGCCTCCCCCAGATACGTGGCTACCTGGAGCCTGTCTCCAGGGACGTTGTAAAAGCTGCTGGTTCTTAGTATGACCGGTCAAAGGAAGGAATAAATCAACATGGAAAGAAAAACAAGGCCTAGATGATTATTGTAAAGAGAACAAAGGTGAAGAAAAAGAAATGAATTTGCTCTATCAATGAACAGTTGGATTGGTTGTCTGATACGCATATTTTGAAATAATGAATTTAGGAATGGAAGCCTGAAAAAGAAACTTGCTGCGTATCTCGTAGGTTATTGCCTTTGCTGGAAATAATTTCACCTGGATTATAAAAATCTACTTTCAGAATGTGTTAGTACTACATAGCCCAACAGGGATGTCACCTTTCCCTTTCCCATATAGTTGAATGACTAAAAGCAAGTTGATTGCTTTGTTTCATATTTATTTATTTATTTGAGATGGGGTCTCACTATGTTGCCCGGGCTGGAGTGCAGTGGCTTTTCATAGGTGTGATCCCACTCCTGATCATAGGAGTTTTGACCTGCTCCATTTCCAAACTGGGCTTGTTCATCCCTCCTTAGGCAACCTTGTGGTTCCCTGCTCCTGAGAGGTCACCATATTGATGCTGAACTTAGTGCAGACACCTGATGGGCAGAACACACTACAGCCCAGAGCTCCTGGGCTCAAGCCATCCTCCTGCCTCAGCCTCCCAAGTAGTTGGGACTACAGGTGTGCACCACTGTGGCTGGATGCTTTGTTTCTTTACTTGCTTACTTCTTTAATATGTGTGCTAGCCTGGATTTTGCAGAGTGGAGGCTGAGTAAAAGGTGTCTGTATGGGGATCTTGTTGGGGAGTGTGATCCCAAGGGAAGCAGGAAGACTGTATTGTTGAGTGGCGTGCAGTAGTGGTCAAATGGTGGCTGGATCTTATGGAGCCCCCCAAGGAGCCATATGAAATGCATCTCAGGACTGTCCATCAGGGGAAAAAGGGAGAAGAACTGTCTGCCAACTTCTGTCCCCATAGATCACAGCTTTGTCCTCTAAGGTATTAACTCCCCCATCTTCCAAGTGAGGCGCGCACAGGCACCAAGTGGGTTCTGAAGGCATCCCGCTCCATGCAGTCAACAAACAGGCTCTGATTTGGGTGGTGAGAGGCTTGAGCTGCAGGTCTGGCTGTACCTGGGTAAAACTGGCAGGGCCTGTCCCAGAGCTGGTGTCCTTGTGGAGGCTGAAATAAGAGACAGGGGAGGCAGAGAGTGTCCAGGTGGTAAGAGGTGTCCAGTACAGATGGTGATGCAATGACACCAACAGTTATTCCTTGGGACAATAATTCAGTCAGCAAGACAGAGAATAAGCATATTAAGAAATTGGCTTCAGCCTTGCCTTTTGTTTCTCCTAGTAGTGATAGAGTAATACGTCTTAATATATCTTCTCAGAGCTAGAAAAAAGAATACAAAATCTCAGTGATGTGAAGAGTTACCAACAGAACTCACTTTTGAATGCCATCCCAAGATGGAGTGTTGAGAGGCACGAATTTCCCCTGTGAGAGCCCATCCATACCCTGGCTGCAGCCACCATGATTCCCAGCTCCTAAGATTCCTAAGCTCTAAGTTTCTGCTCAGCCACACTCCATTTACTTTATTATCTTTAAGACTCTTCTAAGAGGAACTTCCTACCTAAACTGCCCAAGACAGAAATCAACACCAAAGTCTTCCCCTCTTACAAATGGAACCCGCAGGGCCAGAACGCTGGGAGGGGGTCATCTCTGACTCGTCCCCTCCCTGTCTCCTTCATGTCCCTCCCCACAGCCAGCCAGTTGTGGAATCCCATCAGTTCTACCCCCTTGCTGTCTTCAGGTCTGTCCCTCTGTTCTGTTCCCTGCAGCTTAGTTCCAGGGACCTCTCCTCTTCCTGGAGTTGCAACCATAAAGGACCTCCTAACCTGCCTTGCTGCCTGCAGTCTTATCTTCCACGGATCCTCTGAGAAGACTTCCATGACTGCCCAGAGACCCCTGGATGATGTGGGAAGTCACCTGGCCTGGTGATTTTCAACAACAAGGTAAAGATGTCACCTGGGTGGGACCTGAAGTTTATATACCAGTTGCCAAAATTGGCTCTTGTTTGTTCTCCAAGTCTATCCATGATGGGATTCCTGTTCCTTCTTCCTGTACCTGGTTTATCTACCCATCCCTCTAAGAGGTGTGTTCTTGGACATTCAGTGCTACACTCAATTCCCCATAAACAAGTTTTTATGACATGCTGCAGTTGTGAGTATATACAGTTGAGCCTTGAGCAATGCAGGGGTTAGGGGCATCAACTGCTCCCTACTGTCAAAAATCTGTATGTAACTTTTTCCCAAAAAGATTGATTCCCCAAAACTGAACTACTAACAGCCTGCTGTTGAGCAGAAGCTTTACTGATAACATAAAGAGCGGATTAACATATTTTGTATGTTATATGCATTCTTGCAATAAAGTATGCTAGAGAAAACAAAATGTTATTAACAAAATCATAAGGAAGAAAAAATATATTTCCTATTATTTAAGGGGAAGTGGGCTATCATCTTTGTCTTCACATTGAGTAGGCTGGGAGGAGGAAGGGGATGGGTTGGGCTTGCTGTCTCAGGGGTGGCAGAGGTGAAAATAAATCCATGTGTAAGTGGAGCAGTGTAGCCCAATCCCATGTTGTACAGGGGCCAACTGGATACGTATTTGGTGGTGGTTAGGGGAGTCCAGGGGCGGTGTTGGATCTACGACACAGGACACCTCCAAAAATACTACAGGAAGGTGCATGCTAGCAAGACAAGCGTGTTCAGCAGGGCCTTCCTGGCTCTTAGCCTGGCCTTGATCTCCTGTCTCCCTTGCTGTTTAAGGGGTGGGGGTTTGATTTTGGTCAAACTCCCTGGGGAGGGGAGGGAAAATTTAATTGCGTGGTTGGTGGAAAGCAGTGTTTGAAGGCTTGAAAGCTACTGACCTAGAACACCTGTGTATTTTATAACATGTAAACTATCCCCTAATGTAGTAATGAAGATTTCCCATGGGCCGGCTCTGTCCCACCTCGTCAGAGGCGTTACGAGAGATGGAAAATGTGTAAATATTTTTCTCTTACAGTAGAGGAGGCAACTTATACACATGGACCATTAGTACAAGGTTAAAGAGCTAAGTGCTGGATTGTATGAGGCAGAAAGAGAAGCTGTTGGAGAAGATTTTATAGCATCTTTGAGAGCCCATTGTGGAAAAAAAATCTAAAAGGGCACCTGGACTCACTATATTTCAGAACATGGCTCATAGTGTGTCCCATGTATTTGTCTGTCTGCCTTTCAGAAAGCAGTGTGGGAGGAAAATATTTTACCTGCTTGGAGTTTCTTTGAAAGTTCATAAGGTACCTTTTATAATTCTGGTTACTGGCTATTTTTCTGGCTGTTAAAATAGGGAAATGAAAAGAGAAAAATTCAATCGTATCTGTCTGTTTTTTGCATACTTTTCATGACTGCATTTGAAATTGTTCTTCCAAATGTTGGCAGCACATGTAGACTGAGCCACGGCAAACGACAGAGATTCCAACTGTGGGTTAGTGAGAGGTGTAAAGAAATCGCCACGGACATGCTACCTCTTGTCAATGTTTACCATATGACGCTGAGATTAATTTTATTTTAATTAGGATCAGCACCGGAGCCTCAATTTCTTTAGTGAATACCAGGCTAAATCCATTACTTATTTCACAGCTGTGAGCGAGTCTCATTCTTTGTTAACATTTACATGTTGCAGATGTCAGACATCTGTAAGAAAAATTTCTGTATGAGAAATTTTTCATTTTGTTTCATGTTTAGAAAATTTAACTTGTTGGCTCTGTCAAAAACTGAACAGAAATAGCATTTGTGATCACACTATTCCTTAGGTTGGATGGACTCATTTGACTTGGGGTAAAACTTCGCAACATCTGGCAAACAGGGTTTATTCTCAAGACAAATGTTATATGATTTCTTCAATTACATCAAACTTAACACATCTGTCACTGGCTGAACTGTGCCCATCCTTCTCCTCAAATCTGTATGTTTAAGTCCTAACTCCCGTACCTCAGAATGTGCTTGTATTGGAAGACAGGGCCTTGGAAGAGAAGATTAAGTTAAAATGAGGCCATTGGAGTAGAGCCTGATCCAATCTGACTGGTGTCCTTACCTTATAAGAAGAGGAAATCCAGACATGCAGAGAGACATCAGAGAGGTGCACATGGGCAGAGGAAAGACCACGTGAAGACACAGCGAGCAGGTGGCCATCTGCAAGCCCAGGAGAGAGTCCTCAAGAGAAGCCAAACCTGCCTATGCTGATCTTGGACTTCCAGCCTGCAGAACTGTGAGAAAACAAATTTCTGTTGTTTAAACCACCCAGTCTGTGGTATTTTGCTATGGCAGCCCTAGTAAACTAATACATCTGCAACCAGATATTATTCCCCATCCAACCCATTCATCCTGTGGCAGAGGCATTCACGGCTCACTGAATAGCTGCGTGATTCCCTCTGCAAGCCCTGCCCACCTGCAGTTAGGTGGGGCCATGGGCCCATTCTGGCCTGTGGGCTGTGAGCAGACATGACATGAATCACTTCTGGGCTAAAGCGTTTAGAAGCTTGTCTGAGAGCCCCTAATGATCTTTTCCTCTGTCACGGTGACCAACGGTGCTACTTGTTTCAGAGGTGTAGCTCCAAGGTGGTAGGGTCTCTATCGGCCTCGGTCCCTGAGAGACTGGGTGGACCAAACCTGCCCCCAATCAGTATTGGCCATGTACCATAGATGACAAAGGGTTCATTACTATATTAACCCTGGGATTTGGGGGTTTAATTTCTTTCTTCAACTTTACTTTGTTTATCATGACCAGTACCATTTCCCTCTTAGTTCTCCTGGGAGCGGAAACTTAGCCATAATTTGGACTCCTCCTGCATTGGTCATTAGTCTTTTCCATTTTAGTTTTGCAACGTTCCACAGGTGTGTTCCTACTTTCCACTCACAGAGCTGCCATAGTCATCTCCCTAAATGAATGATGATGATGAGGATGGGATAGAGCTCCAGGCTTTAAATATATGAAGCCATTTACTCTTATAACCTTATGAGGTCTGTATTATTATTTCTCTTTTTCAGATAAAGACCTTGAGGTACAGACAGTTTAAGTAACTTGTTCAAGTTCACACAGCTGCTAAGTGGCAGAGCTGGCATTTGAACCTTGGCAATGTGGTTTTTCATTGTTTATGAATAAATTAAGTTATTAACAACAAACTCTCATGCTCTGATCCCACCATCCCCTCCAGCCTCTTCTCCCAATCAAGAACAACCCTCCACCCCTGACTACTTCTAACCCTCCACTCTAGTTAGAGTCCATATGGTGTCTGTTCTGCAAACACAGCCTGCATTTGCCGACCTCTGTCTCCTTGCTCCAGCTCTCCCGCTAGAATTGCTCTGCTTCCCATTCCCTCTCTCCCTTGGCCCTGTCCCTTAGCTTCCTGTGCATCCTGCCATGCCCCACTCAATGGCCGCCTCTTCTGGGAAGCCTTCCTTGGGGTCATCCTCTTTCAGCACCCCCATAATCCCTTGCCTAGACTTCCCTGTGGGCTCTCGTGTCCACTTAATTGTGCCTGTGTCTATCTCTTGCCCTAAAGTCTAAGCCCTCTGAGCCCTAGGACCATGTTTCTTTCCGGATTTCCTCTGCAGGTGATGAGCACACAGTCATTGTGCTATAAACGTTGACTGCATTTAATTAAAAGGAAAGCCTCCTTGACTGCCTTTCTACCTGACAGAAGATAACAATATTACCCCTTCTCACTTGGGCCACCATGACTTAGAATTCCCAGTCACACTGAGTGGAAGTGACTTTGTTGTTATCAGAATATTTTTTTCTTGATCCCTCTCTCTGCTCTCACTTTTCTGAGTTTGATGCTACCACTCCTCATCTGTGTGATGTTAGCAAATTGCTCCTTTGGTCTTTATATTGGAAGTGAATTTCACTGAGAAATAATTTCAATTATTTCTTAGCTTTGATTTATTGACTAAGAGCAGCCTTTTATCCTGGTGGTATTTGTGAGCATGTGGTAATGCACGTTCTAGTGAGTTGAAAGAAAAGAGAAGGTTGGTGTTCCTGCCTCTCTTTATCCCTGCAAGTCTCACCTTTGAGCATTTCGTGAAGCTTTGGTCACAGGAGTGGGTGGAAAGCAGAGAAGAGAGTGGAGTTCAGTCACTTCTGCTACAAAGATTTCTGGTTCAAATGCAGGATGAAGGAGTTGAGACTTGAACAAAATTGCATTTTCTGAAAAGATCAGTTGATCATTCTCCCCAAGAATGCATTTGAGCTAAGTGTATTCTTGTGCAGGCATGCATTTTCCATCGTGTGGCAGTCTTTCTCCAGTGACAGACTCCAGCAATCCCTGCCTCCCAGTCCCACGCTTTTGTGTAATCCCCTCCCATGGCAAATAGAGAAACCAATCCTGCGTAAGCAATGGGATTCCGCAAAAGTGGCTGAGTGTGGCATCCACGGCTGGATTACAAAAGACATCGTGGCTTCCGGCTCTCTATTGGGTCACTCGCTCTGGGGGAAGGCAGCCTCCAGGTTGTGAGGATCTGGGTCACCCTACGGAGAGGTCCATGTGGCAGTGAATTGATGCCAACAGCCAGCACCACCTCGCCAGGCACGTCAGTGAACTCTCTTGGAAGGAGACCCTCCCCCCAGGGAAGCCTTCAGCTAACTGTAGCCACGGTTGACATCTCGACAGGAATTCCTGAGAGACGTGCAGCTGGGTCATCCTAGCCAAGCTGCTCCCAAATTCCTGATCTACAGAATCTATGTGAGATGATAAATATCTGTATTTGTTTTAAGCCACTGAGCTTTGCTGTACAGCAATAAGGAACTAATAGACATGGCACATACAGTTTGATTTTACTGGTTCTTTGTAAATCCATAGTTTTGTGTTTTCAGTTCTACAATATTTTTGGCAATATATAGAGTTTGACTCTGTGTGGTAGAAGTTAAAATCAATGGTATAAAGAAAAATCACCATGGTTTGGGCAAATCTCAACATAGATATTTGCCTCTGTTTCCTGCTTCAGTTGTGCCTGGATCCCTGGAACTGTCCTGAGACCTGCGTCCCTTCCTCACTCCACTCCAAGCCTCCCTTGCCCCCTCCCCTCAGCCACCTTCCAGGACAACAGCACCCTCGAATAGGTGCTCCAGGACTACCCTCAGGACTCAGAGGCACCCACCAGTGCCCAGGTGAGCATGGACCTCCGTGCTTCTAATGTCTACAGTCATCGTGCCTGGCTGCTCTGATGAGAAGGCCGTGACTTTGAGGCACCTTGTGAAATATTTTCTTCCTCAGTCCCCAAAGGAGAGATAACATGCTAAGGAACTGGTGCAAAATCAGCAAAGAGGCCAAATCTTGCTTTAGAGATATCAGAACCTGGCAACTAAAACAAAGGGCTGAAGCCATGAGGTCTGCATTGCACTGCGGGGGATGTGAGTCAGTCATTCCTGTAATGGCACAGACAGCTCCAGACACAGACCACCGCATGTGAGGGACCCCCTTGGTGCCCGTTACCTGAATGTGCAGGTGAAATCACCAAAGCTAATGTGCATAAGAGGGAGTCTCAGAGGCTGACATAGCAGAGTATCTCTTTGACACATACACTTGGCGACAGCCACAATGAGATTAAGTCATGGACTGCTTTCCTGTGGCCTGGAAAAAGGTGGCCTTGCCCACACCTGTCTGTTTCAAAAGGTGCCTCTGCCACCTGGGGACGTCCACCTCACCTGAGACATCGACTCTTCCCCTCCCTTCTCCTCTGGCCTCCCCTCTCTGTGCCTTTACACCTGGCACAATTATGCATAATTAGTACAATTGACCTTTACAATTCTAAGTAGTGCATTTAGAGCTACCTTAGTTAATTAGTGGAAATTCTGCATTGCTTTGTAGGCAAGGAGTACATAAAACATCATGTGAGAAGCTGTAAGGATTAATTCTTTCACTTTCGATTTTTAAAAAAATCAAGAAAAATATATTAAGTGTATACAGTAGTGCCCCCTTGCCTGTGGGGGTTATGTTCCAAGACTCCCAGTGGATGCCTAAAATTATAGATAATACTGAACTTGTACGTACATGTCTATGCACAGTAAGGGATTAACAATAACTGCTAGTAACATAGAACAATTATAACAATATACTGTAATAAAAGTTCTGTGAATGTGGGCTGTCTTTCTCTGCTCTCTCTTTAAATCTCTTATCACGTGTAATATTTTGGACCATGGATGACTGTGGGTCACTGAAACCACGGAAGGTGAAACTGTGGCGCGGGGGACTGCTGTACGTCTTTCCTCTCAAATGTTTCAGACAGCAAGTTATCTCTAGTGCAAATATTTGCCATGGATCTGTACAACTTAGACTGAAAGTTAAAATCTGCGTGGTTAATAAATTCAGTGTTCAAAACCACACTGGATTATTTAGGCAAGAAAATATACTTCATCTACTTTGAATCTGCAAGATACAGGGGATGCTAAATTTTCACTTGGCTCCATATTGCACAGATAGATATTTGGAAAGACTTTATCGATCATTCCAGTTATAAGGATACAGACAACACCTGTCACTGTCCACCCCAAATCACTTTGGGTTTTAATCTACTGATGCTCATTTTGTATGATTAGGTTAAACTCTGCATTGACAATGGCCTTACATGGTCTGAAGAAATCCTGGTGATTTATCTGAGCCCCAGAATCTAAGAGATAACAAGAGGGTCCCAGACCTTTTGAGTCTCCTTGGAAGCTCAGGTCTCCTGTGAGGATCACAGTCATCATGGGGCCTGCCTGGGCATGGGCTTCTTCACCCTGACCTCCCAGTCCCGAGGTCTGGGCTGGAGAAACTGCCACCCTGGGCTCACGGCAGTGTCAGCCGCTTGCTCCCCCAGCTCCTGCCCTCCCTTTCTGTCCCCCTGGGCTCCCACTAGGACTGACCCCAGGTACCAGCACGGCTCTGGGAAGGAAGGGTGTCCAACTGCCTTCGCTATTCATGGTGTCAGTCAGGACCTTTACAGAGTCGTGTCCTCTCCCCCAGTCCATCCACACCCCAGCAAGAGCTATTGTGTTATTGAAACTGCTGAGAACACTTCCTGGGAACGTGGAATTCGACAAATAGAAACCACAATGGGAGGTATGAACAAATCCTACAAGTGTTTGCTCCTCTCAGGGTTTCACAGGCAGCCAATCCCGCAGACTGCTGCGGGCGGCCAGCGGTGGGGCTGCAGGGCAGGAAACCGCTTTGTGCTTCTTGCCCTTGGAGAGACACAGGGGCTGCCCAGCTGGCTGACTCCGAGGCACAGCCGGGAAACGCATGGAAGGGAAGACTACTGATCTCTAGGAGGGGCGGAAAGGCTGTTATTGTGACCAGTTCTCAATATGGAGGGACAACCTTGGGAGAAACTGCGAGTGGATGGGCTGTCTTTATTGGTCCCTCTCCATTGAGGCCTCCCTCCTGGCACATCCCCTCTGGTTCTGTCACCCTCTCCTCTCACCACCCTTGTTCCACCAGCCACCCCCCTTACCACCAGCCCCCAGCTGCCCAGGGCATCCGGCTTCATCTAAGACCAGCCTCCCTTCCACTCTGTTACGACGTGCACACTTCCCCTCTCACCGTCCCCTCCAGGAATGTCATCCGGCAAGGTCCCCCCACTAATGCAGCAATCAAAGACGCCACTGTACCCCCAAGGCCTTCTCTGTTTTTGAGGGACACACATACATCCTAAGAGTGGCTCCATGCACATCTGTAACCTTCCGGAACCCAGCAGCAACTGTGGGGGGAGAAAGTACAGCCCTCACAGCAGGTGAAGGAGGTCAGGACGTGCCATCCCCAGCGTGCTGCTTATTTTGAGTTAAGAACACTGGAAAACAGCAGAGGTGAGAGGCGGCAGAGGGAGCCCTCAGGTGACACAAGCCACAAACTGCAGCTCACAACCAAACAGGGCTCACAGACATCTTTTGCTCGCACAGTTTTCTTTTACAAATTTTGTTTAGTTGTCAACATTTTAAAATTAGGGAGATTTCACATAAAAATCTGGATTCTCTTGGAAATCTGAAAACCTGGCAACTCGGGGCCTGACTAGTTCTTGGTGGAAGTGAAGAGTGCACCCGTGTTTCACATGCACGCGCGGCTGCCTCACTGCCTTCCCGGGCCTGCAGGCGGTGGGCTGGGGAAGGCATTGCTGGTAGAGAGGAGAGGCCACCAGGCCGATGGCAACTGGTGCCTGGAGTCAGCTTGGAGGAAGCCGGAGATTCTCTGCTCAGGAAGCAGGGTTCCCTGCTCAGAACCTGCATCTGAAATCAAAAGAAAGTGACAAACTCGCACCTAAATAAACATGGTTTCACAGTGAAGCCCATGTCCACACTTCCAACCAGCTTAGAGGC
>CAUYRT010072419.1:0-50262 GCA_963574885.1 Lepilemur ruficaudatus
GTTCGCCATAATTCTTATCTTTGTTCCTCTGTAAGTAATGCTAATTTTTTCTGTGGATGCCTTTATGATTTTCTCTTTGTCCTTTGTTTTCAGAAGTGTGGTTATGATTCTAGCTGTGCATATCTAGTGTGTTGGTATAGATCCTGTTTCATGTTCTCTGAGTTTCTGGATCTGTGGTTTGATGTCTGTCATTAATTTTGGAACATTTTTGTCCATTGCTTCTTCAAATAATCAAACATTCCTTTTGCCCAATTTTTCCTTGTCTCCTTCTGGGATTCCAACTACACGTGTATGAGAATGTTTAATGTTGTCCCACAGTTCTTGAATGTTCTATTTCTCCTTCTTCGCCCACCACCCCCTTCTCTCTCTTCTTTTTCTGTTTCAGTTTAGATAATTTCTATTGTGCTGCCTTCAAGTACACTGATTATTTCTCTCACTCTGCTGAACCTACGATGAGTCTCTTGAAAGAATTCTTCATCTCTTTTATGTTTTTTCACTTCTAGCACTGTAATTTGACTCATTTTTATAGTTTCTACCTTTTTGCTGAAATTACCCATATAATCTTGCATGTTTCCACCATCTCCATCAGCATTGTTAGCTTATGGATTATAGTTATTTTAAATTCCCTGTCAGTTCTAACATCTGTGTCATATCTGAGTTTGATTCTAATGATTGTTTGTCTGATCTTATTATGTTATTTTCTGCTTTCTCATACGTCAAATAACTTTATGCTGAAAGCTGGATGTCGGGGTCCCATTGTGTCCAGCTCCAGTGAGTGTTCATGCCTCTCCTCCCTCTGCAGGCATTGTCTCTCTTATATTTTGAGTCCATTGTCCTGCATCCAATGAGTTTGAAAATAAAGTTGTAAATTTGAAGTTAGTCTGGCTCTTTTTCATTGTTTAATTCTTCAAAGTTTAAAATAAAAAGATCCTTACTAGTTTTCATGAAATATAAATTAAAATGATCATTTCACTCCCATTACTTTGACAAAAATTAAAAGGTAGTGCCTAGTGCAGGAATTAACAAGAGCTCTTATTCACTGCAAATGGGACTATGATTTAATGCAATCACTCTGGAAAGCAATTGGCTATATTTATTAAAGTTGCAAAAGTATATACCCCTTGATCTAGCAGTTCCAGTCCTAGATAAACTTGAGTATTTCTTGTACATATGTGAAAGGATGTGTGTATCATTTTGTAAAAATCATGCCAAATGAAAAAGGTGATTGATAATGACCATAAATAAGGAAACAGAGAAATTAAGAGGTTTTTTTTATACAATGCAATACTATGCACAAGTTTAAATGAATGAACTAATTTACATGTATTAAAACAAATAAATCTCAAAAGTAAAGTTCAGTGAAATTAGTAGTTTGCAAAAGGATATGTATAGTACACAATTTTTATAAAATAGGAAAGCATCCAAAATATTTTTTGTATCATTTATGATCTTATACCTATGTTTACAAAAATATAATACATGCCTGGGGATGAGTCATAGCAGCCACAGGATAGTGATAACCTCTGCTGAGGAAAAAGGGAGGGGAGGATAAAGATGGAGGGGTGACTTAGATGCATCTGTGATGTTTCGTTTTTTAAAAAACAGATATAAAGCAACATCTGGTAAATATGCATTATGAGCACATGTATGTCTACTATGTATTTTTCTGTACATTTGAAATACTTCATAATTAAACATTTTTTAAAGAAATTCAGTTTATATTGTTCCCATGTAAATTGCTCTGACTTAATTCAAGATAATTTCTTTCAAACCACTTGGATCTACCATAGGAAAGAATTACCCATTCCAAATGTTTTTCAAGCAGTTTAGTAAGAATAAGAGGGGAAAATACAAGTCTCACTAGTATATTAAAGTCTACATTGGTGTGAGTGCCTCCAATCAGGTACAAATTAACTAGGAGAAAATGTCAATCCTAAATTGCTATGAAGTTCACTGTTAGGTGTCTTTTCTGTAAGTGGCTGAAATTGTGACTCTAAGTGGCAGGGTGATAGTTTTGACATCCTTAGGATAGAGAGGCCTCTATAACTCTTATGTTTGTTCTTACATCCTGGTCAATTCAGAGAAATTGAAAGCTGATAAAGATCAAACTAGCAAGACTGATTTATATCTAAATCTAGTGGATTTATATTTAAATTATTTTATTTTTCAAACATCTCATCATGGTCATGTTCATAACACTAGACTTAGGTAGCAGTATATTTTGGGGTATGATAAAATGTAAAGATGCCATGGGAGTCAAGAGTTATTTTTAAAGGCCTTTTGCACAGGACTTTTAAGTAGCCAGCAGAACTGTAAGCACATGGATAAGTTCTCTTTCATATTTGCAAACCTTATTTCTCTGTTCACATAAATTCCTAACATCTCTTACTGTATGGGCATGTATGAGTACTCAGTTCAGTCATGAACTAGCTGTATGTTCCTAAGTGCCTTTTGGTTAGGCTATACAGTGACATCACATTATGGGGATTTAACACAAGAGAATAAAATGATATATATTTAATACCATGGGTAAGACTTATTCCCATTAAAATCAATACAAACAACAGGAAGATATTTTGAATTAATATTTGCTCCTTTCAAATGCACAAACTTAACAAATATGTTTACAAACATACAATGTCTTTGATAACTGTTAGCACACATGAGGGTCAGCGTAATAAATCTAAGCAGAGTGAGGATAGAGGCCTAGAATAGCTACATATAGCTCAAAATTCAGCTTCCATCCCCATATTTCAATACTTACAGAAGTGTCTTAAAAGTTTCTAGGCAAGCTTCACAACCATCTCAAGAAAAACAAAAAACCACCAGAATAGCATATGGTTCCAAATTGCTTCTGGTCATCTTATTTTGAAATCTCATATTCCATTACTTAGTACACAGCCAAGTAGAATTTCTTATAAATGTTTCAGTCTTGCTAATTTGGGAAAATTAAAAAATTTAATATAATCTTTTATTAACATAGAACATTGGTATTTTAATCAGTATAAATTGGTAATGCAATATAATAAAGAATAATCAAGTTGCAATAAACGCCTTCGGTAATCAGGTTACACCCAAATTACTTGCTGAGGTATAGTGCTTAAGTCTGCATGATTTTTCCATTAACTGTGTTCCCAGTTCTGAGTCAAGATGACGTATTTATGAAATGGAAAGTATTCAATTAAAACTATTGCCTATTGTTGCATGCATCAAATTCCAACACAGCAGAGAGAAACCTACACAGAAAAGGAAGATGAGTATCCATTATCTACAATGATCAAATTAATTGGAAAGTTTCCAGAACTCCATTTCTCTCTCTGTCCCTCCCTCTATCCAATCTGGAAAATGATCGAGCAACCCATAAACATACTCTAAATCAGTCTATATTTATCTATGAAATTGATTCATACATTAATTTTAAAAGTATTTTATAAGAGGAAAACTAGACTGAACTTGAAGCACTATAAGCTTTTACTTGCTTTTAGCCAGTTAGTACATTTTGCATACTGGGCACTCTTTCACTTCAGCAGCTGTAGGTAATAAAACACAAATCAATCAATCACTGATGAACAATTCTTTATTGATTTCATGCTATGTAGCCCTCAGTACGAGAGACATTTGGGAATATAAAGGAAAGTTACCAGACACAGCCCTGATGCCCTGAAGCTTACTATATTGATACAAAAGTGAACTTTCTATTCCACAGAAAGACTTTTCAGGAAATACCAAACCACCTTAACAAGCAGGGAGAATATTTTTGACCTGTAATAATGTCAAGTTTTCGTCATTGCTTTCAGAATTACTATATATCTATGTAACTTTCTTATTATTCACCATCATCAAATCTACTTTTTCTGAATTTATTTGGGAGACTGATATATAATTTCTGCACTGCAGAGCTAACTTAATCTAATCATTGAGTTAGCTAAATGGAAAACAACAAATATATTGTCCTACTACACAGATTTACAAATACTTTACAATATTCTGTTCAATTCTCACAACAAACATGTGAATTAGTTTTAATATCCTTATTCTGTGAAACACTTAGAGAAGCCTAAGACCCCTTCTGGCTGCTAAGAAGTGGCAGAGCTAGAATTTCAAAGCCAGGTGTCTTAACTCCAAAATTCATTCATTCTCTTACTCTTTTATGTTCTTTTGTAAGGGCAAAACCATGATTTTTAAGAAGAGCTATAAATTAATTTTTAATTTTGAAAAAAGATGCATATTAATAACTAAAATTTATTAAGCACTTGCTATGAGTCACGCAGTCTTCTGAAAACTTTGGATGAATAGTCTAATTTGATTCTCATGAAGACCTTGTAGGCGCTACAATCACTCTCATAGTACACATCAAGAAACCAGTGTTTAAAGAGGCCCAGTAAATCACCCAGGGTCACAGGAGTTAGTAAAGAATGTTCCAGGTTTACATGCCGTTTGATTAAGGAGCCCAAACTCTTAGCCACTAGATGAAACCAAAATCAGGCATGTCATTAGGATACGCCTGTCTTCAGTATCTTGGAATGTCAAATATAACCCTTGAGGAGAATGATATAGGATATTAAAGTAGGCTTTTTGTTATAAATTAAAAATTGAACTGGTTGAACCCTTAGTGATTAACTAGGTTTACACAAGGGCATAGAACAGGTTTGAACCAAAATACACCGAGTTGGTCTGATTTGCCTGAGGTAGGTAAATGGTGAAGAAGCCCTATTCCTGCCAATCTTACCCAGAGTGAATTAGAACTACTGACTCTCAGTTGCTAACTTCCTAACCTGTTGTGGTCATGTAGCAGCCCTAATAACGTTTCCCAAATACTTGCCATATTTCCACACTACCTCTGATAACTTCGGTGTTATGTTAATGTATACATACCTTCTTCCCTCCAAAAATAAAATCCATCCCTCAGGTAATTATTGGGAAAAGGACTAATGTTTCACCATAAATTAAAAGGCCAAATTGATGCCGGCACAATGACAGGTCAGTTTAATATTTTCCTACCCTAGTAAAAAGGTCCAGAATTAAATACAGACCATTGTAACAAGTATACAGAGAAAATAGTCCTCATTTCTTTGAGAACTTACCACTTACGTAATGTGTGCTTAAACACTGGCACTTCAGGAGAAATAGTCAAGCTCTTTCTCAAACCATAAGACACAAAAAAGCCTGTATCTATTTATTGCACTTAAAATTTAATTATGTGGAACCAATTCCTTGACTGACACAATTTGCCAAAACTCACAACAGAAGAAATACACACTTTGAATAGGCCTATTTCTATTATTAAAGGAATTGAATCGATCACTAATAACCTTCCAAAACAGAAAACACCAGGCCTAGATGGGTTTGTTGATGAATTCTAACAAACATGTGAAGAATAAATTACACCACTGAGGGAATTTGTCAAAACTAAACCTGCCCTACAGGAAGTACTCAGATCTGTATTATACATTGATCAACACAATAGACACCCGCTGGTGTAAAATCACCCAAAGCTAAAGCTCAGAGCCTATATACCATAATGGCTCAAGAGATAAAACAGCAATAAGATTCTACCAACAGGATGACTAGAAATGTATCCCACTTATCAATTCTTTTAATAAATGTGAATGGCTTGAATTCCCCACTCAAGAAACATAGTCTGGCTGAATGCATAAAAAAATACAAGCCAAGTATCTGTCATCTCCAGGAAACACATCTAACTCACAAGGACTCATTCAGACTTAAGGTGAAGTGATGGAAAAAAATATTCCATGCAAATTGAAATCAAAAGAAAGATGGTGCAGCCATTCTTATATCAGATAACATAGACTTCAAATTAACAATAGTAAAAAAAGACAAAAATGGTTGTTATATAATGGTAAAGGGAGTAATTCAACAAGAAGACATAACAATCCTAACTATATATGCACACATAACACAGGTGCACCCAGATTCATAAAGCAAAACCTACTAGATCTAAACAAAGTGACAAACAGCAGTATCACGATAGCCAGGAACTTCAACATCCCACTGATAGAAATGGACAGATCCTATGAGCAGAAAATAAACAAAGAAACACTGGACTTAAATGGGACTCTAGAACAAATAACCTAACTAACATTTACAGAACATTCTACCCCAAAACTACTTACTATACATTCTTTTCATCAGCACATGGAACATTCTCTAAGATTGATCACATCTTAGGTCACAAACTAAATATGTTTAGTACTTTTTCTATCTCCTCATTCTGAGATTGCAGATATATTGCAGATGGAGCTTACTTAGTTTTTCTGGAGAATTTTTCTTAGAGAATGAAGTCTATTAGGCTCAAAACCCACAAATCATCTGAAAATTTTCTTTTTCTGTTAATTTTTAGCGGAAGATTGAAAAATTGGAGCAGTATTTTTTACCCCAAGACGTATAACTATTTTTTTCCTTCATATTAGAAAAATTAAATCGGAGACTATTTCCTCATTCTCCTTCAGAAAATAAATAGGAACTTAAAAAGTGAGCTATATGAATAGACCATTTCTTCTTGGGTAATATCATCATTACTATCAACCCCATTGTGCATCCACATGAAGGCTTGTACCTTTTATGTTAGATATGCTTCTTCATGCCAAATAGCTCAATGATGTAATATTAATTAGAAACTGAAAGTACATAAATAAAATTGAATGATGATCCTGTGATACATGTGAATACTCACATGTTCCTGAAAACATACATTGTGAGGCAGGCAGTTCCAGTTCAAGCAAAGAAAGCTTCCGGAGAAAATTAAAATTTATTTTATGTGTCCCTTAATTTTTGCTCATTCTTTTAAATTTTTTTACAACAAACTTTTCTGATTGAAGAAATGCATAGTCACAGCAGAAAAGTTGGACTACATAAAGGAGAACAAAAATTACAATAAAATAAATGCAATTCAATCACTCCTGAATTATATGTGCTAAAAACCAGAGAAGCAAGAGGAAGAAGGGCCATGTCTCGGGAAGAGTGCACACGTGAGACAGGAATGGAAGAGAAGGCCAGGACAGCAGTGTGGAAAGGAGGGCCAGCCCAGTGCTAGAGGGTTCATGAAACAATTGGGGATTTAAAGATTTTGAGAAGACCATGTTTCAGCTAAATGTCTTATCAAAACCCCCTATCATTCAAAAGAAGAAATAGGACTTCTTTAGTTCTTTATTTAACTGGACTCTATGGTTAATTACTCCCCTAGAGTGCTAAAGAGAGAAAGCTTGTGTGGGATTCAAGCCAGAGAATTTGGCAAAAAGAGGAGTATCCTGCATCCATAGCATATCTCTTTGACGTGACTTACAGGATTTCCTTTGTATGGAGCACTGGGGCAGGTAAAACCTCATTTAGCTGGTAGTTGGATTAAGGCAAATTTAGAAGTGATTCCAGGCTGAGCACACTGGCTCATGTCTATAATCCCAGCACTTCGGGAGGCCAAGGTGTAAGGATTGCTTGAGCCCAGGAGTTTGAGGTTGCAATGAGCTATGATCGTGCCACTGCATTCCAGCCTGGACGACAGAGCGAGACCCTGTCTTGAAAAAAAGAAGTAATTCCACCTTGGCAGTATATAAGAGCAAAGAGCTCTGAGTGCTTTTTCAGAAATGCAGCTTGATTCTCTACATCAACCCTGGGACTCTGCCACCATCTTTAAGAGCTGTCATTTAGAACTTATCTTCTTTCTTGCACACAGGATAAATGACAGACACTAATTCCAAGCACTGTCTTGAAACCTTCTTTATTGGAGCCATAGTGATGCAAATTTTTCTAGTCAAAGGATTATTTTGAAATCTGTTAGACATATTGTCTTAATAACACCAGGCACTATAGGATAGGAAAATGATAAAGTTGAGTCATCGTGCCAACAAAGCTTGCATGCTCATCATGGAATCAAATGCATCCGTCATCCGTCCTGACTGATGGGAGGCATCTTTATTCATATTTTTGAAAAGGAAATGCACAGTTCATGGAGCTTGGTCTTTTTTATGAACTCTTCCACTCTGAAGACAATGCTCTTCAGAGGGAGAGAGATGCTGTTAGGGAGTCCTAGCTGACAAATGCTTGACCCCAAAAGCTCCACATTTCTTCCTGACATTGCATTAGGCAGAATCTAAAGCCTAGGAGTTTCAAATGTACTTATCATGGTTATTCTGCTGTCTGTGATAGTGGCCTGGATAATTTGTAGTTTTAAGATGTTTTGTCATCCTCTAGAAAGAAGCTACATTTATTGAAACAATACACAATAGAAGCTTCCACAAGGATGTCAGGCTACCTCAGATCCCGGTTCTTGGGAGGCAAGCTCAGATCCCCTAAGCTCTGCAATGCTAGCTCTCACCTGATGAGGAAAACTGCTGTGTGCTCAGGACAGGGTGATAATTAAATCCCAGCGCTTTTAGCTGTAGGGATTTGTTCAAAAATTAAGAGTGCTCTCGTGTCCAATATGTTAAAATAAGCTTTACATATATGAATTTTAATGAGTTTCTTAAAAATCCAAAACCATACAGACTCTCCCCATTATTGCCTTTCTAAGACAGGCAACCATGTAAGAACTGGGACATCCTACATGTTTGGGGAAAATACAATTCATTTTCTAGCTATAATTTTCTGTATCATACGTTGGTTACAAACATTTATCCCACAGAATTAATGTGCCACATTGTTAAAAACAAACTTTTCCAGAACAAAGCCTGTCATTTTCTAAAGAAGAAAAGGAGAAGCCTTATGAATACAAATTAATTTCTGGGCAAAACTGTTCTCAAAATGAAACGAATTTACAAAGTATTCCTTAGAATTCATCATTTAAAGATGCCTAGGTTGGTTTACATATTAATCCACTTCCCAGCATCTCTCTTTGTGACCTAGCAGGCTTTACTTATGCACAATGGCATAGAGACAGGCTGCTGAAAGGTCTGTTCTTTTAAAATGTCACTCCACGCTGCAGAATATGTTTTATTAAGGGTAATGGGAAACGTGCAGGTCCGCTGGTGAATTTGCTTTTCTTTCCTCAGATGAAATTTGAACACAGACTTAATGGGGAAATTTGTCATTAAATTATAACAGCAGAGAGGGCTGGGGCTAGGGGTCAGCCTCCACTCCAAACACAGAACCTCCCCTGCCAACTTCTCGGGGAGGTTGACCATCACATCCCACAGTGGCCACTGTCTGACGCCAAGAATCATATGGTCAAGGTTAAGCATTGCTTCGGAAAAACCTAATTAACAGGCTAGGGAGGAAAGTTTCCAGATCGCCATAAAGGAAAGGTTTTCTTTAAAGCAATAATAATGATGCATCAGCATGACTCATTTTGCATGCTCTCATATAGATAATAATATGCAGGCCAAACCATTTGATTAAAAGCACTACCAAGAGTGAAAGCCCAAAATGGCACAGATTGCCTAAAAGTGGGTGCTAGACCTTCCCCCCAACAGTAGACCATATTAGACCACATAAGAATTCTTCTTATCTTAGTTAAAGCCTTCTTTTTACTAAGCGCTTTTTGATATCTAATGAACCTCTATAACTCCTATTTCCTCTACTGAATGACTATGATTTCTAGCATGGGAAGGAACTAGGCCTTGCTGTCCTACCTAGCTGTGATGGATTCCAAACTCTGAACTCAGTACTAATGGCGCCGGCTTCATGGGTGTGTAATTTCAAGAAGTTTCACAAACTTTAGTCTTTGTCATGAACCCTTCTCCTCTGAAGGCAGGCTCAGAAGAGAGTCCCATTCTTGGACTTTAATGTTTTACAGTTGCTGCCTTGAAGTACTTCATAAACTTATTGTCGGATTTGCGGCATGTTAAGTGAAACCTGATGGGACAATGGCACACGCACCGGGGGCTTGGACTTCACCTCCCACAATTTGCCTGCCTCCCTGGGATGGGTTCTCAGCTGACTTCTCCCTCTTCCCCTGGTACTGCAAGTCCCACCCTGGCTCCCCTGACCATCCCTGCCCAGTGACCACTGCTGTTTTCTGCCCCTGAAGAGGTCTGGCAGGGGAAGGTCAGATTTGGTTTACATGCCCAGGGGAACAGGTTGCAGGGTGAGGGGCCAGCTCTGGGCGCCTGTAAGAGCCTAAATGTATCATTTGGGTATGCTTGTAGCCAAATGAGGGCAACCTTCAACAGAAAATAGAAAATGCTATGACAGCTTGAGAGAGAGACACCGCAAAACAAATGTTTTTTTCTGTTTTTTAAACAAGGGACCTACATTTTTTTATCTTGCACTTGACCCCATAAATTATATAGCCAGCCCTATCAGTAGGATATTGTGCAAATTATGTAACCTTTATGAACCTCAGTTTCCCATCTGGCAAATGGGAATGATGACACCTACAACATAAAGTTATAATAGGGATTCAGTCTTTTTAAAAATGCATGTAAAGGGTTTAACATAGAACCTGGTGCACTGTAAGGGGACTAATAACATTTAGTGTGAAAAGTTATATAACAAACAAAAACATGCTTGACTTCACATACTTATGTAGGCAACAGAGAAAAAACTTGTACTTCAGTGGTTTCTAGGAAAATCCAGGGTCTATATTAAGAACACTTTGGTCCATAATTTCCTAAACATGCAAATTAAAATGCATGCGTTTTCAGGGCAAGAGCTTGACATTTAAAGATAAATCAAGAGACTCTTTCATTTCAAAAAAGAGAATACATTATAAAATTCAGAAAATAACCACACATGAAGAGAACATTTGGTACAAAGGCTATGGGTTTAGAGTATCCAGTCTCAAAGGACTGTCAGTACAGCCCTTGGTTACAGTGACCACTCCATTCATCATTGTCAGAGGGAAGTGTTCCAGCTGGTATTAAAACTAGTCTGTAAAAGCAATTGCATAGAAAAAAATGACAGTGGAGGAGAGAGTTCAGAACTGAAAAAAATATATAAAGGATTTGGTAATTTGTCATGTAGAAAATCAAAGTATCTGCTTTAAAATTTGGGGGAGAGTGGAGAGGAATTTAATGTGACAAGTCTATGTCCCTACTAAATCTCAGAAGTCATTTCATACTCGAACCAATCCTGAGAGTGATTTCTTACCTAGAACCAAACTCTCCTTTGCTCCTCCAGAGAACACACTGTGCTCTTCAGAGGCATTCAGAACAAACCAGACCCTCAGGCGAGGTGTTCTGCAGCAGCAAAATCAGAGCAACCAAGTTGGTTCATGGAATTCTGGGTTCTCGCTGCTTCCTGGCCAGCCACCCTTTAAGGATACTCTACAGGTAAACTCAATGGCCAAACCGACATGAGGATTAAGGTGGTAAATCCTTCTCAGACTTATTCCCACTGTTGCTAGACTATGATAGTCAGAAACTAAAATCACCTATTGCATAATGCCCACGTTCTACATGAAATTCATAAAAAAATACCTACAGTGTGATGTAAGCAAGAAAAGAAGTACGTCGTAAAACAAATCCAAGACAAAGAAGAATAAATTTAATATTCAGAAATCATTTTCCCCAAAGTGAAATTAATAGCCTGTCGGAATTAATATCCCCCAGTTCTGTTTTCAAGCATACTGTTCTTACTTCTGTTATATTTCTGTGTTCTACCTATAATTTTAGACATTTATCTCTCCTTTAGATTTTTAAGCTTTTAAAATAAAAATATCTTTTTTCCCAGCATTATTGAGATATACTTGACAAATAAAAATTGCATTCATTTAATGTGTATGCAATTAACATACACATACATTGTGAAATGATCACAATAGAACTAATTAACACAACCAACACCTCACACAGTTACCATGCTTTGTGTGTAGTAAGAACACTTAAGATCTACTCTCTTAGCAAATTTCAAGTATACAATACAGTATTAACTATATTCACCATGCTATACATTCGATCTCCATAACTTATTCATCCTCCATAACTAACACTTTGTACCCTTTGACCAACATCTTTCTTTTTCCCCCAACCACTAGCCTCTGACAACCACATTCTACTCTCTGCTTTTATGAATTTGACTTTTTGAGTTTCCACATATAAATGAAATAATGTAGCATTTTGTTTTTGTGTCTCACTTATTTCACTTAGCATAATATCCTCCAAGTTCATCCATGGTGTTGCAAATGGCAAGATTTCTTTCTTTTGTAAGGCTGAATAATATTATACATATACATGCCACATTTTCTTTATCCATTCATCTGCTGACAGACACTTAAGTTGTTCCCATATCTTGGCTGCTATGAGTAATGCTGTAATGAACATGGAAGTGCAAATATCTCTTCAACTTTCGATGTACTGATTTCATTTCCTCTGGATATATACCCAGAAGTGGTATTACTGGATCATATGGTAGTTTTATTTTTAAATTTTTGAAGAATCTCCATTCTGCTTTCCATATGGCTATACCAAATTACATTCCCACCAACAGTATACAAGAGTTCTCTTTTCTCCATGTCCTTGCCATATCTTTTGTCTTTTTGATAATAGTCACTCTAGCAGATGTGAGGTGATACCTCATTGTGATTTTGATTTGCATTTCCCTGATGATTAGTGATGTTGAGCACCTTTTCATATACCTGTTGGCCATGGGTATTTCTTCTTTGGAGAAATGTCTACTTAGGCCCTTTGTCCCTTCATTCAGATTTACCAGTTGTTAAATTTTTTGATCTCTCTTCCCCTCCTCTTCCTCTGTCTCTTCACATACCTCTAAATAACTCAGCAGGTATCACAACGAATAAGAACATTCTTATTTCTTAATTTCATACTTAAGCACATGACATTGCAGTTAGAAAATTTAACATTAATTAAAAAATATCATCTAACATATCTTCTATTTTTAACACCCCCCATTTTGTAATGTCAAGATTCATACTTTAAACTTCTCTACTATACTGACTTCTTTGCAGTAACACATTGTTTTTTATAATAGCAAAGAAAAGGGGGTAATGATTATTGGACAATATAAAAAAGGTTAAAGAAATTACAGTACAGGTGTATGATGGAATACTATACCTCAAGAAAGTGGGAGGGGGAGTTTCTGAAGAAATTTAAGGATGTGAGACAATGCTTTGATATAATGTTAAATGAAAAAGTTGAATATAGAATTATATTTGAACTCACTTAAACATTTGTTGTTTAACCCTGGGTTTAATGTTTGTAGATTCAGGGTAATTGGTGTTAGGGTTACAAAGAGGAATTAGACATGATTTCTCTCACTTAGGAATCTTATTGGGAGAGGTGGGCAAACCTTTAAATAGATGTTTATAGTAAAATGAGGCAAGTAAATGAAGGAAATATGGCTATCACGGGAGGAGAAGCTGGCCTGGTCAGGATGGAGAAGATTGGAAGGCTCCCCAGGGAAAGTGTGATGTCCATTATTTAAAAAATAGGAAAATGATATTCGAATGACCTGAACAGCAAACACATTAGAGACTATTTTTAGATGGTGGCATTATAGATTCTTTTTATCTTTGTTGTACCCGTTTTCCAAGTTTTTAACAATAAACATGTATATTTTTTAATAAATATAAAAATAATTTGAAGATTTATTATAAATTAATTGTTATTTAGGATTTACCCAATGCCCAGGTAAGGTGGTTAGTGTGCAGAGCACTGAGATAAAACTCTCCTTATCTTTAAAAAACAGTAAATGCTTTTAATAAGGAAAATAATAGCTATAAAATTGTATCACCTTCTTCTACTGCTCAATAATATTTTAGTTAAGGATGCTTTATAGACAGCACCTTGATCATATGTCCATTTTTATTCAGCTTGGTAGACAGAGGCAATATAGAAATGCTAGCCCACAAAACAATGGGGCTTATTTGGATGCCTTATAATCATGCATGGCCATTCTTCCTGTAACCACAGGGGTGGTACATGTACCACCAACCAACTAAGGAGTCTAATAAGATCTAAAGTCATTCATCATTTATATTCAACAAATATTGAAGTGACAAATACCATGCATTTTGGAAGGAAACTTTCATGGAGTTATATAATCACAGACTGTGAAACATGTAGATTTTACTTGCCTTCACTACTGGTTCCTTTTTTAGTCTTTCCCTCTTTGATTTTGTCTTTCCTTAGCAAATGTATAATGTTAATTTGCTGTTAGTTTGACTGTTAAAACACAAATTACAAAAACTCATGTTTAAAATATTTTTACTATCTTCTATACAGCATGGCGATGTGCAGGTTCAAGGTCATGGAGTGATCTGGGTTGTTTGTGAAGTCAAAAATGCCAAAGGCAGATTAGCACCTTGAATAAAAGCCAGGGTCAGCATGAAGATGAAACATCTATATTGCTGTCAACTTAGAAGCAAATAAAGCAGGTGACAGAGGAAAGAGGAAGAAAATTAGAAACTTTAATTGACCTCCTCTCCAGTCACTTCTTTACCACCTGCAATGAGTCTGACTCCTCCCTGTATCATTGTAATGTGTTTATTTGATCAACTCAGATGGCTCCTTTAAAGATAATTTAATTCTGTTTAATTAAGGGAACTCTATTTTAATAGCTAGCACTTTGATACATGTGGTGCTCATGGCTTCCAACATATTGAACACCGCTGCTCATTAGGAAACTCTTTAAAAACTCATTTAGTGCAGACAGTGTCTTCTGCTTAGCACATGCAAAACCTATTATTCAGGCTCAACATAATTGCAATATTATTCACAAACTCAAAAAAATATATATTACAAACATCCAAATGAATTAAGTTTATATGTGTAAGATCACTGGACACATAGACCAAAATATATCTTTTAAATATGTAATAGGCAACATTCACCATTTTAATTTTTCTTGCTTTTATTAGGAATGTATGCACTGGCAAGAATCTAGCATCATCTAGAAGCTATTAAGTCAATGCTTCATTGCTTCTGACCCGGCTTTAGGTTTAAACATTTATCTTATTGATGAAAACAAAAGTCTAAACTCCAGAAGTCTAAATTAAATTTAATGACGTATTCTCTTTGCTGAGCCTTTGTCTCACCCAAACAGGTTGAAGTGCAGGCGGAATGATTTGATCTCATTACCTGGCTGCTACTAACAGCTGGTGGTTATTGCAGATGGAGAGGGTTTTCATCACAGAGCTGTGAAACCTGAGACCCTAAACAAAGGAGGCACCCACCCAGCCTCCAGATGGTCATTTCGAGTAATTAATGCCTTGGGGAAAGTTCAGCTCTGGACCAGTATAATGGCCCCTTAAGCAGCCAGGGAAGTCACCCTTTCCAAAACAATTCTGTTTTTACCTTTTTCCTGTCAGTTATATAGCACAGTACACAAGATATTTATTTTCTAACACAGGAGCCAATTAGAAGGCAAGTATTCAGTATAGTTTTTCCTACCCATCATGCTGACAAAACCCAAGTATTCTTTATCGAGAGCATTCAATTTTATTCATCACTTACCACTGGGTTCCGCTGGAAATAGCTTATGCATGTTAACCCTGACTCAAGCACAACAAAAGCGATCCATGTAACAAAAAACATTTATACCCCAGTAATAGTGTGAAATAATTAAAAATAATAATAATTTAAATTAGGGATATTTTATCATCAGATCACAAAGCAAGAGGAAGAAAGGAACAAAGGAACTATAAAACAGTCAGAAAACAATTAACAAAATGGCAATAGTAAGTTCTTACCTATCAATAATTACTTTAAATGTAAATATATTAAATTCTCCAAAGACATAAAGTAGAAATAAATGAAATAGATAATATCAAAACAATAGAAAAGATCCACAAAACTGAGTTGTTTTTGAAGATATTAACAAAATTGACAAACCAAGGAAAAAGAAGATGCAAATAAACAAAATTATAAATGAAATAAGAGACATTACAACTGATACCACACAAATACAAAGGATCATAAAAGACTACTACGAACATTCATACACAAGCAAGTTGAATAACCTAGAAAAAATGGATAAATTCCTAGAAACATACAACCTATGGAGACTGAAAATTGAAGAAATAGAAAATCTGAATTAATGAATTAATTAACATCACTGTTTTCTTATCAATAGCCTATTTTTAATCAACAAAATAGACATAATTATAAATATCTCAGAATTATTGTGATAATGATTACATATGGTATAATTCATTTAAAATATTTATCACAGTTGCTCTATAAAAAGTGTTTCATAATGGTCAGTCATTATGAATATCATTATGCATAAAGATTTGTCTATATTTTGTGTTATTTAGACAATTGTAATTATGTCCTTGGGTTAGAATCTCAAAAATGCAATTAATGAGTCAAAGATCATGGGCATTTTTGAGGCTTCTGACTGATATTAATAAGTTACTTTCTGACTAGTTTGGATCCGCTTACATTCCAGCAGCTCTTTTTCCAGCACTGGGACTTTTGATTTTTTAAAATTTGGGCTAGTAAACAATTAGATTGCATTAATTGATTATCTCAATATGCCTTCATTATGATTAGGGTCAAATAAATATTTTTAAAAGCTTCCTGTTATCCCAAAATATGAGAGAAAAATGCCAACATTCATTGGACTTCCTAAAAAATAAGAAATTAAAGACAATAGGGTGAGAATTATTGTCAATTCTGAAATATCCTATATTTAACAGATTCTGTGTTGTGGATTTTACATACTCTTTTCCTTGCCTTTTCTCTCTTTCTTATTATTCTTCTTTGGAACAAATATTATTTAATATATTCATTACTAAAAGGAAATGGAACTTAAAGCAATTTTAAAAATATTTAGTAAAGGGAAAGAGTGAGCATTGTTGGAGTTACTGCTTCTTAACATTCCCACTGATTCTAAGTAAACTGTAAATCTCAAGAAATTCACTTTCGCAGGATGTTTGCAAATTATGATATCTCACATAAGCCTACCTCGTGTTAATCACACATTCTTATTCCTATCCACATATTTCATATACTTGCCATGCACAGAGCAAGCTTAATCACTCAGAGGATAGTCCTCAAGCGTGGGAGACAATGAGAAATGAACACTATATTTAAAGAAAAAAGAAGAAGAAAGCTTCAGAAAAATATGTAATCAAAGTATTTCAGATAGACTACTACATTTTTATAACATGTCAAGTTACTTTATCTGTAATTCACAGGGGTCGAACATAAAGAAATAATTCATATTTTAAAGGCAAATAAACTCTGAAAACCACCTAAAATTTTGGTTTGTTTCTAAACATCAGTGATTTGCCAATCTCTCTCTCTCTCTCTCTCTCTCTCTCTCTATATATATATATATATATATACACACATACATATATATATAATATATAAATACATCGTTTTATTTATATGAGGGAATGCTGGAGTAGAAGCAATCAATAGGTTAAAGTCCTTAACTTGAATTAGCTTTTATTAATCTCAGAGTTAAATTAGGAAGGCTTCTGTTGACCTACCTTTACTTGTTCAAGTACAGTGAATCCTGCTGTACTATATATAAACCTTCATTGGGAGCATAGCCTCTATTCTCATGAGATGAATAATGTTTTTCTTGACTTTGACACAATGATCTATACCAACAAATATCACAGCTTCTCTAAATTGAGACTACAGACATCCTAATGTTGCCCATTGTATTTTTTCCACTCAATCCAATGAAAATTATTATCTGTGTATGTGATATAGGTTTACTTGAGGTCATCAAGGTCTATTTTCCCATCTCTTCTTTCATTAATGTCTTCACTGTATCAACTCTTCCAAGCTTCTGATACTTTTCCTGAGACATTGTGTTCTAAGTATTTCATGTATACATATGTGTGTATACATGCATGCTAGCTATGCTCTTCTTTCTGATCTAAGGCTCTCTTCTTCTAAGATCATATTTGAGGGCTTAAAAACGACAGTTTCCAAATAAAGACAAGACTCAGAAAAGCTGTGTTGACCCTAGGGTTCAGGAAATGGCCCCATAAACATAATGCCATTTGAAGATTCTCACTGGGCCTAAGGTTCTTTCTTTTGGAGATAACCTCTCACAGTGGAACAAACTCATTAAAATGCACCCACGTGCCAAAATAAATATAATTTTTGCTGTAAAAATATCTGAAGGATTTTTATAATTTTGCTTTTGAAATTATTTTGCCACGAGTAACTTCCTTAAGCTTGGCTATAATTTTTCTGGCAACAAATAAGGATAGATGGGAAATTTTGCAACACAAAAAATATCTAGTCTGCCAAAAACTATAAAATGTAATGCCATGAGCCACAAATTAAAATATTGATAATTTTTTGGTACTTAAATTCACAGACACACACAGAAAATTTTACATATAAAATATATTAAACACCTCTGTGCACCACGTCAGACTCTCCGCCTCATCTGTCTCTTTTACCAGTGATGGTCAGTTAGTGGGAAAAACAAAAGTTTTCATGTAGGAGGAGGCTTAATTTGATAGTATTTTACTTCATTCCCACACCAGCCACCTCTATGTCCTGTCCTGAGGCTTTCCCAAGAGACCCTGCCCAGCACCCATAAGTCAATGTATCTTTTAATAAACTAAAGAAGTCAGGCCATAAGTCAATGTATCTTTTAATAAACTAAAGAAGTAAAGTTTCTTGGCATACGCTTAGCCTGGATGTCAGGGGGAACTACAGCGTGTTGAGGAAACTTTTGATCAATTGGAGGTAGAGGCTATTAGATAAATTCTCCCCTTCCTCCTTTCTCAGTTTTTGGGGGAACTTAAGCTACCATGTTACCTACATAAAAAATTCCTAAAAGAGTGACTCAAGAAACAACACTAGTTAACTTTTATGGAATGGACTTGGTAGTTGGAAAACAAAGGATATATTTTTACTTTTTCATACCCTTTTAGAAGAAAATTAAACATGTGTTTATATTATGTTGACACTAAAAATAACAAATATTTACATTAAAAAATTACTGACTTCATGAAGGCAGGGTAAACCAAGATAATTCTGAAGAGCTTACACTGTCAAGGCTATAGCACTTCTCATGGACATTTCTAGCAACTCAGTTGGGAAGCCAAAGAAATTACACGTGAAACCAGAGAGTTGTAAAAATTCAAAAATGTATAAAATAGATACAATCTGGACATTGTTGATTTGTGATGACTCAACAATGACAAATTCTTCTTTTAGAGCTAAATATAAATATCACTTTAAAATATATGCTGAAAAATATATATTTGTTTAAAAAAGCTTCTTTAACAATCCTAGGATTCAGCAATTGAGAAGGATCAAGCTGGTATTGATGTCCAAGAACATGTAGTACTTACATCCTGTTCTCAGAGCAGCAACCATGGACTCTGTAACATGAGCTATATTAAGGCTGAGTGAATCAGTACAAACAAATAAGCAGCAACTAAAACAGAGCATATCAACCTCGAATTTGGCTCAATTTGATAAGGTGGGAGGTTGAAGTTTTAATCGAATGTATTAAAAGATATATCAATCTTTAGGGGATTAGAAATATTTGAAAATAAAAAAGGGACTAAAAACTGAACCAAAGTTACTTATAATCGTTCCCTGCATCTTTCAGCTGAAGATATTAAACCAGACTTTATTTGGTATAAGGTAGGAGGGAAATGGTAATTAAGCAGCATTTATTTATTTTCCTAAGTCATCATGTCACTTCAGCAAATTTAAAATTAGAATTTCCAGTCTCCTGAAATGTGTCAGTGATGCAGAGATATTACCATTCCGTGCCAATGACATTAAAGCAAAAGTTTCCATAACTTCAGAATTAGGCCGTAAGTCAATGTATCTTTTAATAAACTAGAGAAGTAAAGTTTCTTGGCAAACACTCTGAGAAATACAGCCATAGCCTTAGAGGGCTTTACGAGGCAATGATCTGCTCTGTTGTGTTCACTTCTACAGAGATTTCTAGAAGTATGGAGCTTAAGCATTAGATAAAAATTTGTGGATTGACCAGGTCACTGGCTAGCTGACTAAGTAGATAAATAAACAAACAAATAGGTGGCTGAGTGAATGGATGAGTCAATGAATAACTGAATCACTGAACAATTAAAAGGATAAATAAGTGAATACATGCAGGAATTAGTAAATTTATGAAATAATATGTGAATTAATAATTGAAACACATAAAAATGTCTACAATTATATAAAGAAACGTGCCACTTTTTTCTGCATTATCCCAATGGGCTTCAATCCCAACTGCACACTGAAATCGCTTGTGGGGATTTAATACCGGGTGTCCAGTATTGTGAAATCTGATTTTGTTTGTCCAGGATGTGAACCAGGTGTGGCTACTTTTTGAAAGATCCATTGGTAATTTTATTCTGTGGCCAGGGTTGAGAACAACAACTAGCCTACACTTTCAGTCCCAAAATATTTTTTTCAGCTCCCCATCTTTTATACTTGTTGTTTCCCTCTATCATCCCCTGTATTCTCCTCTGTAATACTAATTTCCGTTCTCTTCCCATCCCGCCCCACTCCTTGAGGCCGTGGTTGAGAAATGGGGGCTGTGAAAGTTAACCTACTTTCTTCTCTTTAACTAGTGAAGCTTTTGTGCTCTTTACTTCAGATGAATAGGATCTTCAGGTCAGCGGGTCAAAAGTGAAGAGTAAGCATAAGCAGATATGTCAAAAATTTATATTAGCAATGGCTTTTATAGATATGTTTCTGGTGCTCAAATATGACACTACACATATAGGATGGAAATAATCTTGTTAATCACTGCATTTAAATCTGCTTTATTAAATGTGAACATGACATCGTGGTTTGCACCTTGCTTGTATTATTTAGCCCTACAATAGGCTGTAATATATTAATGCTAGGAAATATTGTTCACAATTTACAGAAGAATATTATTCAAGAAGTTAAATGATAATAAATGACACATATTTGGAGTCAGATACATGGGGATTCAAATCCTAGCTCTGCTATTTATCTGTTGTGTTAATCAGGAGAATGTTGCTCTGAATTCTAGGTTTCTTATCTGTGAAATGGGTTAATAATAACTAC
Organism: Lepilemur ruficaudatus; assembly: GCA_963574885.1. Classification (NCBI taxonomy): domain Eukaryota; kingdom Metazoa; phylum Chordata; class Mammalia; order Primates; family Lepilemuridae; genus Lepilemur; species Lepilemur ruficaudatus. Next base: position 20,898 of record CAUYRT010072419.1, read on the forward strand.
CTCATTGGATTGTTAGAAGTAATAAATTTGATAAAATGCCTAAAACTACCCTCACAGTGCCTGAGAAAATAAATGCTGGTAAATATAATTAAAAGTAAAAGATAACATATCCAAGAAGTGATATAGGATTGAAATACTGACTTTCTCTTATTTTACTACATAGGCTTATCACAAAATAATTTCTAGATATTCTTACAGCAGCATATCTTACTAAGTCTGTGTCATAATGTTCCCTGTAACAGTGCAAATTCTTTCAGTTGCATGGAAAATCCAATTCAAAGTAGCTTCAAGCAAAAAATGGAATACTTTGGTTCTAATGACTGAATAGCGCAAGGGTATGTCTTACATCAGACCCGGTTGTAAACAAAGGCTACAGACACATCATCCACATCCAATTTCATTCATTATGTCTTTTAGCTCCACCTCCTCTACACTACATCTATTTTCAAAGGGCTCTTTCCTCATGATTGCAAAAATGGCAGTCAGAGCTATCAAGCCCAGCCACACACAATTGAAAACAGACAGGGTCTTTATATAAAACTTCTTGTTTTGGAAATTCTACATAAAGAGAGATTTACTCTCATTGGCTTGGCTTAGGTCACCTGCCCATTCCTAAACAAATCAATGTGGACAAGGAAACAGTGCACGGGACACCCTGATTGGCTTAGGTCTGTTTTACACGCCCACCCCCAGTCCTCGTGAGCAGGACAGATCCCCTGGATGAAGATTAGAGAGGAGCTGAATTTCCAAATAACAGTGATTCTCTGTATTAGAAGGCATTTTTTATGCAAAATGCGGGATGAATACAAATGTCTTCCCTGTCTATATTTTACAGAGGAAGAAACCGTGTCCAATCTAATAAATCTTTGCCTAACCTAGGTTACAAAAATATTATCATGATTTCTTTTAGAAGTCTTTTAATAATTTTGGCTTTTATTTTTAGGTCTGTGATAACATAGCAGAGCCATAATTTATGGCAGGTTTTCCTGATTTCCCTGTATCACTGACCATCACAAACTTGCCATCCAGGAGTTAGGAAGTTGATACCCAGAGAGAATACTAAAAAAAAAATCTGCAAGGCATTTGGGGAAAAATATTCTTTGTTTCATAAGACAAGATATAGGGGGAAACTAGAAGAATATAGTCCAAAACCTTTATTATATAGCCTAATTTTATTTCTTGTATTCCCTGATTTTTTTGATCATTAGATAATTAAACTATTTTTGAAAACTATAAGCTATCGCAATTATATTGAAAGTATCAAGATAAGGTTGTTTTATTCATACTTAACTGAAAGCTTTATAAGGGACAGTAATTACCTGGTATCACTATGAAAAAAACAATGGGCTGCCCCACCAAGAAATTCTCTTGCCAAAACAAAAAGCTTAGGGATTCTAGATTTTATTTTAATAAGGGATATTTTATCAATAATTAATTTATCATAGAATATTGAAGATTAATTCAAAATGTCAGCATTCTGACAAAAAATAAGAAATGGCCTCGACATTTGCAAATAAGTATATATATAAAATATTCTTCCCAAAGAATTACAGTTGTTTGATTAAAGATTCTCCTTACACTTAAAATCAGCAGGTGGGAAGTCAAAGAGCTTTTAAATATTCCTCATTTCTGCTTCCCACCAGGAACTTTAAAGATACAAGTAGATTGGGTTATGAGCCTCTGCAGGTGTTGGGGAATGAAGATAAGCATCTCTTCAATAACCATGCATTTTTTGAACATAAAGTATACTGAAGAAATCCTAACTTCCATCACCGTAGCATAACACTATAGGAACTCAAAAGCATCACCATGATAATGTTGACTTTCTAAGGTATTCTCCAACTTGCTTAATATATCTATTTTCTGCTACCAAGAGTTTTGAATTTTTCATTCAGTCTTTGGTTTAACCTTAAAAGTGAGAGAAAGAAAACTATATTTAGAGAGGAAAAAAAAGAGAAGTTTCCACTCATTTGTACCCATCTTGTCCCAAGAAGGATTTCTCTTTTTATTATTTATAGAGATATGTACAGATTTTCAGAGTATAGTTCAATTATTTTGACAAATGCACACACCCATGTAACCTACATATCCATCAAGATATGGAATATTTCTCTTACTTCAGAAGATTTTTTGAGCCCCTACAAAAGCCAATCTCTACCATGCCGTCTCTCCCCACCCCCACCTCTGCAGACTCCATTCGTAGCATTAGTTTGTTCCTTTTGGTTGGTGAGCATGTTTACTCACCATGTTTACTCACTCACTCATGGTCTCATGTTTACTCATTCTTCTGTTGGTAGGTATTTCAGTTGTTTCTTACTTGGGGATTTTATGACTAAAACTGTTGTGATCATTCTTGCACAAGTGTTTTTATGAATATATATTTTTATTTCTGGTAGATAACTGATTAGGAGTGGTAGGGCTGAGCTCAACTTTATAAAATATTTTCTGACAGTTTTCCAAAAGAGTTCCCATTGCTCTTCATGCTCATCAACACTTGGTATTGTTGGTCTTTTCAATTTTATACCATTCTATGGTCTATCTCATTTGTATATCCCTGGTGACTAATGACGGCAAGCACTTTTTCGAGTGCTTATTGGCCATCCTTGATGAAGTATCTATTCAAGTTTTGTGCCCTTTTAAAAATTCCCTCTTATTACTGAGTTTTAAGAGTATTTTATATACTCTAGATACAGGTCCTTAGTCAGATATAAACACTACAAATATTTCTTCCCAGTATGTAGGTTGGCTATTCATTTTCTGATAAGAGTTTAAAATTTTTGTAAAGTCCAATTTTTAATTATTTGAATTTACTAAGACTTGCTTTATGTTTAATCTTGGGGAATGCTTAATGTGCAATTAAAAAATGCATATTCTACTGTGTTTGGGTTTGGTGTTCTATAAATGTATATGAAGCCAAGCCTATTAATAGTTATTCAAGTCTTCTCTAGACTTCCTGACTTTGTTTTTTAGTTTTGTTTGTTTACTTATTCTATTACTAACTGAAAGAAGGCTTTTAAAATATTTATATTTATGAATTTGTCTATTTCTATCTTCAGTTCTGTAAATTGTTGCTTCAAATATATATATATTTTTAATTTCAGAATACTTTGAGGGTACAAATGTTTTAGTTACATGGATTGCTATTGTATTGCTTGAGTCAACATTATAAGTGTGTCCATCATGCAGATAGTGTACGTTGTACCTGTTAGGTATGATTTCACCCATCCCCTGCTCCTTCCTCCCACCTGCATGATTTCTGTTGACTTTTACTTCCATCTGTGTTCCAATTAAATAGTGAGTACATGTGGTGTTTGTTTTTCCATTCTTGCAATGCTTTACCTAGGAGAATGGTCACTAGTTCCCTCCAGGTTCTTGCAAAAGGTATTAATTCATTTTTTATGGCTGAGTACTACTCCATGATATACATATACTACATTTTATTAATCTACTCATGAATTGATGGGTACTAGATTGATTCCACACTTTTGCAATTGTGAATTGTGCTATAATAAACATTCAAGTGCAAATGTCTTTTTGATAAGATGACTTTTTTTTCCTATGAGTAAATACCCAGTAGTGGGATATCTGGATCAAATGATAGGTCTAATTTTAGTTCTTTGAGGAATCTCCATACTATTTTCCATAAAGGTTACACTAGTTTGCAGTCCCATCAACAGTGAATGAGTGTTCCTTCTTCCTGCATCCACGCCAGCATCTATTGTTTTGGGATTTTTTGATGAAAGTCATTCTCACTGGGGTTAGTTGTTATCTCATTGTGGTTTTGATTTCCATTTCTCTGGTAATCTAACAAGACTGAGTGGGCTTCATCCCAGGGATGCAACGATGGTTCAACATATATAAATCCATAAATGTGATTCACCACATAAACAGAAGCAAAAACAAAGATTATATGATTATCTCAATAGTTGTAGAAAAAGCATTCAACAAAATTCAGCACTCTGTCATGATAAAAACTCTTAACAAAATAGGCATAGATGGAATATATCTAAAAATTATAAAAGCCATATACAACAAACCCACAGCCATCATTATACTGAATAGGGAAAAACTGAAATCATTCCCACTTAGAACTGGAACAAGACAAAGATCCCCACTGTCACCACTTCTATTCAACATAGCACTGAGAGTCCTAGCCAGAGCAATCTGGCAAGAGAAAGAAATTAAGGATATCCACATGGGGAAAGAGGAGGTCAAACTATCGCTCTACACTGATGATATAACCTTATATCTAGAAAACTCCAAAGATTCCACCAAAAGACTCCCAGAATTGATAAATTCAGCAAAGTCTCAGGTTACAAAATCAATGTACACAAATCAGTAGCATTCCGGTGCTTCATATATTTTGAACATTGTTATTTGGTTCTTACTCATTTAGGATTGTGCTGTGGTCTGAATGTTTGTGTCCTTCAAAATTTCATGTAGTAAACCTATCCATCAAAGTGATGGTATTAGAAGGAGGAGCCTTCGGAAGTTGAAAGGATTAACATCTTTATACAAGAGGCCCCAGAGTGTTGCCTTGCCTCTTCCAACATGTGAGAACACAGTAAGAAGTTACCATCTATGAACCAGGAAACAGGCCCTTACTGGACACCAAATCTGTCAGTGCCTTGATCTTGGATGACTTCCCAGCCTCCTAAACAGTGAGCAACAAATGTCTGTTGTTTATAAGCCACTAAGTCTATAGTATTTTGTTATAGTAATTCGAACAAAGACAGGTTTTTTATCTTCTTAATAAATTGATCATTTATCAGTATAAAATGTCCCTATTCTCTTATAATAATCCTTTTCTTGAAATTTATTTGCCTGATGGGAATGTATTCACTTCAGCTTGCTTATGATTAGTATTTCCATAGCACATCTTTTACTTTAAATTAATCTGTGTATGTATATTTTGTCTGTCTTGTAAAGACCATATAGTGATTGTACTTTTTAAACTTCCCACCAATAATCTCTTCCTTTTAATTGAAGTGCTTAATCCACTTTTAATGTAATTATTTTTAAATTAATGGTTTATGTCTATTGTTTTACTACTTGTTTTCTATATGTCCCACTTGAGTTTTGGTCCATATTATCTTCCATTAGTGCCTTTGTATGGATTAAATTAATATTTCTAAGTATTCCATTCTATATCCTCTGTTTTGTTTTAATTTTATTTTATAGTAATTTTCTTGGGGTTAAAATATGTTTGCCTTATTTTGAATTAACATTATACTTTCATATGACATAAAAACTTTTTAATAATATACTTACATTTACTGTTCCCTTCCTTTATGCTATGGTGGTTATAAATTACACTTCTACATACTTTGTAAACACATCAAAATATTTTGTCATTATTTTCCTTTAAACAATTGATTATCTTTTAAAGATCTTTTTAAGTAAGTTATATTTCCTTACCAATTTACTATTTCTGGTTCTTTATTTCTTCATGAAGACCTGAGTTTCTTTCTGGTATCATTTTCCTTCAGCCTAAAGAAATTTCTTTAATATTTCCTATAATGCAGGTCTGCTGATAATACATTCTCTTAGCTTTTGTTAATCTGAAAATTTTGGCTATAGTTTTGAAGGATATTTTCACTGAATATAAACTTCTAGACTGACAGTATTTTTTTCATGCAGCATTTTAAAGATGTCATTTCATTTGATTATGGATTATAGTTTCTGATAAGAAGTCAGTCAAAATTCTTATTATTCTGGCTGCTTTTAAGATTTTTTTTAACCTTTCATTTTCATCAATTGGACTATTATATACCTAGATGCGGTCATGTTTATTTTGCTTGGAGTTTCAAGGACATGTGGACTTATATTTTTCACCAATTTCACAAACTATGTAGACATTATTTCTCCTAATTTTTTTTATGCTCTACTCTTGCCCTCCTCTTCTAGAACTCTTCTGGAATTCCAAGTACAAAGTCTTCCAGTCTGTGAACACAAAATGTTTTCCCATTTATGTATATCACCTTACTTCTTTCAACAATGTTTTGTAGTTTTCAGTGTATATGTCATACACATTTAGTTTTTTTCATTGGTAATGCATAGAAATAGAACTGATTTTTTTTTGTATTGATCTTTTATCTTAAAACTTTCCTAAACTTATTAGCACTAATTTTTTTTTGTGAATTCATTAGAGTTTTCTAGATATATAATCATTTCATCTGGAAATAGAGATAGATTTACTTCTTTTGTTCCAATCTATTTTTCTTTTACTCCCTTTTCTTGTATAATTTCCCTGTACTTTTAGGGCAATGTTGAATACAAAACACATTGTGTTGCTGATTTTTGTATATCAAAACCACTCTTGCATTTCAGGATAAATTCTACTTGGTCATGGTACATAATCTTTGTAATATGCTGCTGAATTCAGATTGCTGCATCTTGTTGAGAATTTTTGCATTTATATTCATAAGGAATACTGGTCTGTAGATTGTCTGGCTTTGATTTATGGATAATAAAATTGTCATAGAATTTTGGATGAGTTTGAGATTTTTCTCAGAAATTTTTTGACCACTGATTTAATCTTTTTACTTGTTATAGGTATTTTCATATTTCCTATTTCTTGTTCAGTAAGATTTGGTGGTTTGTGTGTTTCTAAGAATTTGTCCATTTCATCTAGGTTATCTATTATACTGGCATACAATTGTTCACAGTATTCCATTACAATCTTTTCTATTTCTATAAAGTTGGTAAAAAAATGTTCCCCCTTTCATTTCTGATTCTAATAATTTGAGTCATCTCTCTTTTTTCCTTGACAGTCTAGATAAAGTTTTGTCAATTTTGTTTATCTTTCAAAGAGACAAGTTTGGATTTGTTAATTCTATTGTTTTCCTACTCTCCATTTTTCTCCATTCTAATCTTTTTTATATTTTTTCTTCTGTTTGCTTAGGATTTAGTTTTCCCTCTTTTTCTAATTTCTCAAGGTGGAAGTTTAGATTATTGACTTCAGCTCTTTCTTCTTTTTAAACATAGACCCTAATTTCCCTCCAAACACTGCTTTTGTGGCATTTCATAAGTTTCGGCGTGCTGTGTTTTTGTTTTGCTCATTTCAAAGTATTATCTATTTCCCTTGTGGTTTCTTCTTTTTACATTGGTTATTTAAGAGTATATTATTTAATTTTCATACATTCTTGAATTTTTAAAAATTTCCTTCTGCTATTGACTTCTAATTTCATTCCATTGTCATCAGAAAATATACTTTGTGTTATTTCAGTCTTTTTAAATTTATTGAGACTTATTTGTGGCCTAACATATGGTCTTTTCTGGAGATTGTTCCATATAGACTTGAGAAAAATATGTATTCTGCTGTTATTGGATTGAATGTTCTATAGATGTCTTTTTGGTCTAGTTGCTTTATAGCATTTTTCAAGTCTTCTACTTCTTTCCTGATCTAATGTCTAGTTATTCAATCCGTTATTGAAAATGACCTCATTCTCTCTCACCTTTCCTTCTAGAACTCTCAATAAGCATATGTTGGTATGGTTGATGATGTATTACAGGTCTTTAAACTCTTCATTTTTCTTCATTTTTTACCTTTCCTTAGACTGGATAATCTCAACATATCTATTTTCAAGTTCAATGATTCTTTCTTATGCTCTTCAAATATGCTGATGAGACCCTCTAATGAAATTTTTAGGTTATTTCAGTATACTTTTAAACTACAGAATTTCTATTTAGTCATTTTTATGATGTCTACATTTTTATTGATATGCTCTATTTGGTGAGACATTGTTTACTAAGTCCATTAGTGCTGCAAAAACAAAATACCTGGTAGTAAGTAATTTATAAAAACCAGAAATTTATTTTTCATGTGTCTGGAGGCTGGAAAGTCCAAAACCAAGGCCCCAGGATTGGTGTCTGGTGATGGTTGTATTCTGCTTCCAAGATGGTGTGTTGTTGCTGCATCCTCTGGAGGGAAGGAACACTGTGTTCTTACATGGCAGAAGGGACAGAAGGGCAAGAGAGCACCTCCTTCAACCTGGAGCTCTTTTATAAGGGTGCTAATCCCATTCATGAGGGTGGAGCCCTCATGATTTAATCACCTCCCAAGGGCCATACCTCTTAATATCACCACAATGGAGATTAAGTTTCAGTGTGAATTTTAGTAGTGGCACACATTTAAACCATAGCAATTTCCCTTAGTTCTTTGTCCATGTTTCCTTTAGCCCTTTGAAAATGTTTAAAATAGCCAATTTAAATTATTTTTCTAGTAAGTCCAATGTCTGCTCTTCCCCAGACACAATTCTAATCAATTGCTTTTTGCCTGTGTTTGAGCCATACGTTTTTGTTTCTTTGCATGCCCTAGAAGTTTCTGCTGAAACCTAGACAGTTTGAATATTAGGACAACTGTGAAAATTCGATTCTCTTCTCTTCCCAGGGCTTGTGGTTGCTGCATATAGTTATTTTTGTTTAGTGACTTTTCTGAACTAAGTTTATAAAGTATGTATTCTTTGTCCTTGTGGCCTCTGAAGTCACTGTCCTGTTAGGTTTCTTTTTCCCTGGGTCAGCCAGGGTTTGTACTGAGACGTTTTTGGAACCAAATGCCTGGAACCAAAATATCTCTTAGTCTTCGTAGAAGGGCTCTCTGCATGTATCGGGCATGCCTTTTTCACTCAGCCAGGCAGTTTACAACTCTGTCTTAGCTTCCACTTTCTGCTTCTGCAGACCCTGAATGTCAATCAGAGGTGAAAGTTTAGGGCCTTCTCAGGTTTTTCCTGAGCATACACAGAGCCCTGGTGATGGTCTTCTAGATTTTCAAGAAAATATTGGAGCTTTTCAAAGCCTTATTCTCCGAAACCTCTTATTCCCAGTTTTTTTCTCCTAAGCTTTTGATTAGTCCATTTTTGGCACCAATTATTATCTATTGCCTCAGGCAGTAGCAACTAAATGTTTACCCATAAGTGTTTTTGACAAATGACCTCAGACAGTCACCTTAGCATTGGGTCAATTCTAAGTTAGGTGAAATAAAGGCAAGTCTTTGGAGCCATTTTCTCAAGGAGCCACGAGGGAGGTTAAAATGAGTAATTACCAATGTTTGTAAGTGAGGTCCATCTTGCTCTCTTCAGTACCAGGACTAGGAATGCAGGCTGTTCTTTTCAAGGGTATCACTGAGCTGGAAGGTGAGGGATGAGACCAGGGTAAGTTAAAACACCACAAAACTCACAGTTCTTCCTGAGATTTGGCTTTTTTTTCATGACTAAGCACTCTTGGTTGCTATAAGATTTTAGTTAGTTTCCACAGTTCTGAAAAAAAGTTGATTCTCATAATTTTTGCCATTTGTGCTGTCATTGCTCTTACAGAAAGACAGGCTTTTGCATTTCCTTACTCCTCCATTGTCACTGATGTCATCTATAGGAGCTGTTTTAAAATCCTTGTCTGCTAACTTCAGCATCTGTGTCATCTTAGGATTCATTTGTTCTCTTGGTTATGGATCATATTTTCCTGGGTGTTTTTGTGCATTTTAACAATTTGGACACTGTGTTGTTGAGAATCGGGATTATATTGTCTTCCTTTAAACAGTGTTGAGTTCTGTTCTTGCTGATATTTAACTTACCAGTTTCCTAGGGTTTGGTTCCCCACCCTACCCCCAAGTTTTGGTGTTAAGCTTTATTAGGGCTTACCTAAAGTAGCCCTTACTCTACAGCAGTGGTTCTGAACTGGAGGAGATTTTACTTCCCAGAGTACCTTTGGCAATATCCAGAGACACTTATGGTTGTCATAACTTGAACAGAATTGTTACTGGCATATGGTGAGTAGAACCAAAGATTCTGCTAACCATTCTGCAATGCACAGGACAGTCTCCACAGCAAAGAGTTATCCTTCCCAAAGTCAACAGTACTATGATTAAGAAACATTATTCTGGAGGCAGAGGAGTCCTATTCCTATGGTATGGCCTTTTTAAGGTCTCAGTCTGATACTTGAGGTGTTCAGTGTTGTCTCTCCACTCTGGATAGTCAGAATCCCAATCTCTCTTACCAATATGTCATCTCTGGAATCTCCATTCAGCTCAAAGCTTTCACATTGTTGTTTTCTTCTGGGAGAGATTCTTTGGGGTCAGATGGAAAACAACTATGGAGAGCCATGAGCTGAATATCTAGATAAAAACTCAAGGAGATCCTTATGTATATTTCTGAAGTTTTTCCTTTATGTAACTTTCCCCCTTCTGATGCCTGGGCTCACAAATTTCACCTGTCTCAGTAGTTACAAATTTGATCTCTGTTTCTTCTCTCTAGTGAGCATTCTGCTTTCTTTTCAGGATCTATTTCCCTATGCTACCTACGGTTTAGAAAATGTTGCTAGTCAGAAATCTAGCTTAAATATGGAGCTCACTTTCTGGTTCTGTCTGGTATCCGTTGACAGAACCAGTTGTGTTATTTATTTATTTTGTTCACTTTTATAATTGTTTTGCTTTGATGCAAGAAGCCAGGCTAAGAATAGTCAACAGGGAGAGAGAGTACAACTACAACAACTGTGGAGAAATAGACTCTTAATGTGATGAAAAAAATATAAGAAAAAATAAAAACATTCTTGGAACTAGCCAAAGAAGCATTTTAAACCACTAAGTTTATATCTTTCAAGTACTAAATGCATATAAAATTTCTATAGAAGTATTAATATTTCTGATTACCTTTGCTTGAAATGGGCTATAAAGTTACAAAATTAGGCAAAAAAATTCTTTGTAATAAATTCTTTAAATAAAGAATTATAGTCTCCCCACATAGTGAACATGTTTTTTGTTTGATGCCCAGTATCATTTCTCATTTTCTCTGAAAACATTACTCTCAATTTCTTCTGTAACATTACTCCTTTCCCCTATATCATCCTTGGGCTTTGGATGAAATTCACCCCTGAAGCTTAAATTAGCTTTAAAAATGAACTATGACTGGGTACAGCCAATTTGAATATAATACCACTTGAACACAATGATCAATCAGAAGAGGACATGTGGCCCAATCCAGTCAGAGAAAACAATATTTTTACTGTTAACGCATGAAAGCACTTTTTTCCTTTTTGTTGGACGTGCTGATATCCTAGATTTGATGTTGCCACTTTTGCAAACATAATGGATAATCAACACACAGATGACTGTGCAGTTGAAAGAGCTATTAAGATACAGAATCAGAACCCTGATGACATTGTGAAACTCTGAATCAAACACTTCTGGATCTAGTTCAGCCTCTGAATTTTTTATTTATTTGAGCTAATACACTTCCCTTTTGTAAAACCCAGTTGAATTTGGATTTTCTTTCACTTTCAAATAAAATATTCCCAAATTATTTAGTCTTCCAATTCCTGGCTTCCCTTTTGACTCATTTCTTCCATTTTGTTCTACCTATGAGTCTTTCATTATTCCTCATAATCTAAAGAGCAAAAATATAACACATTAACAAACATAATTTGTTCACCAGTATTTCCTCCTTGTTTTAAACTGCTTCTATATAACACATAGTTCTGTGACTCCACACTTACCTGAGAGCCAGACTTCTGGAAGCCTGGCCCTTCAGGATATAGCTGTACATTATTCAGAACATAGCCTCTAGGCTATCAAAAAACTTTTCAAAAAAAACTCAAGCCCTTTACTCCCTAGGATAGCCAAATGATTTGTGTTAGTAATCACATAATATATAAAGCTCAAGAAAGCTTGTTATACAGTTCTGGTCAGAGAAAATTGGACATAAGAAATTCAAACAGAAGTTGAAAGTGGTTCTATCCAGGCAGACTTATGTCATTTGTTAAAGAAGTGACATTTGATAGCAAGAGAATAGACAGAGAAATGACACAAACAGAAGAATGGTACCAGCTCAGCCAGCTCAGTAGTGTAGGGCTATAAATTAAGTCAAATGGAAAAACGTTAAATTCTGTGGAAACCATTTAGAAAGGCGGGAAACTGTGTAATACTTTTCAGAAATATTCCCATCAAAATGTTTGTTAGTGTTTATTTGCCTTTTAGTTTTAGTGCTTAAAAAATAAGTTTAAGTTTTATTAAGAACTTCTCGGTACTCAGCAGTGTTAGAATAATGAGGCATTCCTGTCCACAGAAGGTAAAAATAGTCCCTAGATTTTCATCAGTTTTGTCAGAAGCATTTTTTTCTGATTATTTTTGTCTTGTTTTTCAAATGAGATATTGAATAACTACCTCTGTCCTCACCCACACAAATTCTAATATATCTAGTTTTTTTCCTTGTTTAGTAGCTGTAAATCTGTTTATGTGCAGTAACATCTTGCATGAAACATGCACCACAAAAATAAAAGTAAATTATTGAGTCCCTTTACACATCTGATTAGATGATAGAACTAATAAGGATAACAATTTGACATAGTTTTCTGACGCTTGTATTTAGATTCATTCTTTTTAAATATATTTTTGAAGTGTTAAAGCTTGTTTTGATGTAAGATAATGTTTTAAAATAGTAAAGATTAAATAGAAGAAAAATAATCTACAATCTCACCACATTAAATAATACAATTTTGATTTTTCAACATATCCTTTTTGTCATTTTCCAACTGTGTACATATTTTCCATAACTTTAAAATGGTATATTCACAATTTATTCTGCTTTTAATCTATTATATCCTAATAAAAATTGTTTTCATATTTTATGATTGTTTTTATCACAGTTGAAATGCATGTAACATAAAATTTACTATTTTAATTTTAATGTATACAATTTATAAGATTTTTTAAACGTTCATTTTTAAAACTTTATAAATGTCCATCCAGTAAATATAATGTCATTTACTTTACTATTGTGCAATTGTTAGATATTTAGGCCATTTCTACTTTTTTCTCAAACTTATATAACGTGATGAACCAATTTGTTTACTAAATGGAATGCTTTAAAAAGTTTTTTCTTGAGGTAATTTCCCACAAATGAATCACTAGTTTCAATTCACCATGCCAACAGTAATGTATGAGCTTAGCAGTTTCACAGTTAACTTTCAAAGACCTTTCTGATGAACCATTTTCATAATGCAAATAGTTTTCTCTGGTTTATGAGATTTGATAATTGACACTTTATATTTCAGATTATCTTTAATCAAGGCATACATGAATGCTTAAAAACTAAAGTTTTCCAATGTACAATCAATGCCATTGGCATACAGAATAAATTACCCCTCTACAACTTGCTATGAGAGTAAAGCATGATCTCCAATACTTAATGGTTCCTCCTTCTACTATTCTTCAAAAGAATCATTATGATTTTTTTTTTAAATAGCACAAAAATAGCAGGTATAGGGATGGCTGGTCCTGATTAGAATGATGGCTTTGAATGCAACTGGAGATTTTCAAACTTGTCTTCAGCATCAGGTAGGCAAGCAGCCAATCATTTCAAAATTCAATTTAAAAGACAGAAATACATTTTAATGAAAGGAAATGTGCATATAAATCTATACTAATAAATAAATTTTACTAGTTTAGCAAAATAACTGGAACTTCATGCCAGTGGTCACATGATTAAAATTAAAAATTAAATTCTAAACTTATATATGTTGCTGGCTGTGCATAAACTTAGCAAATAATATATTGTACATGAGTAATATATACTAAATACATTCTAGCAGAATAAAAATAAGCTAGTTAACCTCTTCTCAATACATAGCTGCTCATGACAGCAATTATAAAATTTCAGCCAAGTTTTTTTAATGGCTAGAGTGTTTTATCTTCATATGCCCAAGGAAGCAGGGAGCAATCTGACTGTGTTTGCTGGGGACAGTGGGCAAAATAGAGAAGGAGATGGCTGGAGGGAAATGAGTTGCCAAAATATTTTAAAAATATGTGGGACATAAAGACACCCCTGGTCACAGATTCTGCTGCTGTTTATGATCCTGAGGCTTTAAATGGCCCGTATCAGCCTTCATACTGCATGCCTGCATGCCTGGTCATTTCACTTTCTGATTATGACCTCTATGCCCATTCCAGTGTTGGCCCTCATGGGTGGGAGAAGGCAGAAAAGCCTATGGGAAATATCAAAAGTCCCATGTAGATGCTTTGACAAATATCTTCCTGGCTAAAATTTCTTTAAAAGAAGACAAAAGTCTCTAATTTCATAATTAGTTATGGGACCTAAAATGTAAAGATATAAAAGAAAACCAATCACAGGGAAGTAATGAACTATCTAAGGAGTAAACCAATGGGCAATACTGGTGCACAATAGAATCACTGGGAATCTTCTAAAATATTCTGTTTCCAAGACCCCAGATAAATGGACCGGAACCTCTGGGGCAGAGGCCCAGCAAATGGTACTTTTGAAAGTTCTTGAAATTCTGAGGTCTAGCCAGGGTTTACAACCAGGGCTGTAAACAATTCTGTTTCTAATTACTCACATTTTGGCAGCACTTTACAATTTCCGAAGCATTTTCCCATTCATTATCTTTATCATATTTGATCTTTATTACAAACACAATGAATTAGAGTTCAGATATTAGTATTGTTATTCTACAAGTCAAAAACTTTGAAGTCCTAAGAAATTAGGAAACCGCCTCTAAATAGCACAGTGTGCAGATTTTAAGATCAGAAAGAGGGAGAAGAATATGAGGTATAGAAATCTGAAGGTGTTTGATGAAAGACCGTTCAGAACCCAGAAAGAACATGTAGAACAATGAGACTGAGGCTACCAAAGATACATTTTGCTCTTTCTTTTTCTTCTTTCTACTGCATTTGAGTTCTGTTACAAAATCAGAACCTGAATGGTCTATCACAGAATACCAATGAGGAAGGACAGTCAGCAAACCACAAGATACCACAATATATGAAGCACCTGCAAGTTTAGTTTCTTGATAGCCAATACTTTGTTGGCCTCTGTGCTCTTTCTATCCCCAGCAACTGCCTAACAATATTATTTTATTTTATTTTATTTTATTTTATTTTATTTTATTTTATTTTATTTTATTTTTTGAGACAGGGTCTCCCTCTCTTGCCCAGTCTAGAATACAGTGGCGTCATCATAGCTCACTGCAACCTCAAACTTCTGAGCTCAAGTGATCCTCCTACCTCAGCCTCCCGAGAAGTGGGACTATAGGTGTGCACCACCACACTTAGCTAATTTTTCTAATTTTTTTGTAGATACAGGGTCTTGCTCTTGCTCAGGCTGGTCTTGAACTCTTGACCTCAAGTAATCCTCCAGCCTAGGACTCCCAGAGTGTTAGGATTATAGGCATGAGCCACCACGCTTGGCCTAACAATATATTTCAATATATCAAAGTAAATACTATCAAAGTAAAAATTTATATTATCCTCAAATATTAAATTGTAATTTTCTCAAACTGTAAATATATTACATACCCTCAGAAATACTAATTTTAAATGTTTCCAGCCTATCCCCATAACCCTCAGCTACTTCACTATAAATTTCACCACAATTCCTCTAACACGCCTTCTATCTTCAACCCTCTACCTGCAAATATTTTTATCATCAATTGCACCAAGAAAGAATCCTTCCTCTTTAGGAAAGGAAAGAAGAGAGGAAAATTGATTTGTAAATCATAGGATTACTATCGATGGGATGGAGGAGAGGTGAAACCTGTAACTTATGCCTATTTTAATATTTTTTGGTCAGCCATACTTTTGCCTTCTGGGAAAAGGTGAATTCTCAGGAAACAAAGACAAGACTCTAGCATTTAACACCTCCCTCTCCAAGGTTTTGCCTTCATTATGGGGAGGGAAAATTGCATGGAAATATCCAACTTTTGTCATAAGTCATGTTAATTCTGCTTATGTCTCACGGCCAGCATATTAGTGAGTCTAGTTTCATGAGGCTGGCTGTGGGGAGTCCTATGATTAAGACTAGTGGACCTCCTCACTCAATGGGATCTTAGTTCAAGTGTCAATTTTCAAGGAATTGGAGAATATTTGGGTAACTTTTGGCTTCTCACATTTGTCCTTGTTAGGTTTAAATTTCATCCTATTCCTTAATAGTTAGTAAATTAAACTCCTTTTTTTTGCCTCAGCCCAATTAAGTTCATTTGTAGATGAAATTTGCAGGCTCAGCAGAGAAGCAGTATCCAATTCTTACTAATTTCTACAAATTACCCTCATACAAAGTTGACTGAGGTTGTTTTGAGCATCTACTTTTCATACTGCTATCCCTTGGCAATGGCATAGTAATTCTTCTAGTCCTGACACAAAGACAGAACAATGTTTTCCAATTCACAGGCATTTATGAATAACTGTGGTATCTGATTGTGAATAATCGTCTGGTCAACCATACAACCATTTGGGCAGTGAGTCAGTCAGTCCTTCCAACCCAGGAACCCCAGTCTGTGATTTGAATCCACATAGTAGTCTAATGTTGGACCTGCGTGCTCTTCTGAGAATAGTGGCTATTCTCTAACTCTGAAATGGCCAATTTCTGAACCATTGCACTTACACAGTGAAACTATGACTTAGGATCATTTTCTCTGGCTTCTGACATTGTAGTTCCTCCAAATATCAGAAGTTTCTGGGCTATTTGAATAATTTCAAAGTCTTCTGATCACAACTCCTACAATGGCAGCAAATTCCTTGGGTATCTAGCATTAAAAAGGAGCCAAGGATTTCTTTATTTATGCATCGCCCACCAAAAAAAATTTTTGACAAAATTTAACATCCTGCCATGATAAAAACTCTGAAGAAATTAGGTATAGAAGGAATGTACTTCAACAATAAAGGCCATATATGACAAATCCACAACTAACATCACACTCAATGGTGTAAATTTAAAAGTTTTTTCCTCTAAGATCAGGAACAAGACAAGGATGACCACTCTCACCACTTCTATTCAACATGGTACTGGAAGTCCTAGTGAGAGCAACTGGGCAAAAGAAAAAAAATAAAAAGTATTTAAAATTGGAAAAGAAGTTAATTGTCCATATTTGTAGATGACATGATCTTATATATAGAAAATCCTAAAGACTCCATGAAAAAATTGTTATAACTATTAAACAAATTCAGTAAAGTTGCAGGATATAAAATCAACTTACAAAAATCAATAGTGTTTCCATATATTAACAATGAACTTTCCAAAAACGAAATTAAGAGAACAATCTTATTTATAATGGCTACAAAAAGAAAACAATAAAATACTTAGGAATAAATTTCACCAAGGATGTGAAAGACTGGTATGCTGAAAACTATAAAACACTGACAAAAGGCATTGAAGAAAATGCAAGTAATGGAAAGATATCCAGTGTTCATGGATTGGCAGAATTAATATTGTGAATATGGCCATTCTACCCAAAGCAGCTTACAGATTCAATACAATCCCTATCAAAATTTCAATGACATTTTTTACAAATATAAAAAAAAAATCATAAGACTTGTATGGAACCATGAAAGACCCCAAATGACCAAAGCAATCTTGAGCAAGAAGAATAAAGGTAGTCATACTACCCGACTTCAAAATATACTACAAACTACAGTAATCAAAAAAGCATAGTACTGGCGTAAAAACAGACACATAAACCAATGGAACAGAATAGATAGCCCAGGAATCAATCCATACATTTACAGCCAATTGATTTTTGACAAAGGCACCAAGAACATACATTGAAGAAAGAGTCTTCAATAAATGGTGCTGGGACGACTGAATATCTACATACAGAAGAACAAAATTAGAACTTTATCTCATACCATATACAAAAATCAACTCAAAATGAGGTAAAGACTTAAATGGAAGGCCTGAAATTGTAAAACTCTTAGAAGAAAACATGAGTGTAAAGTTCTATGATGATGATCTGGGCAATGATTTATTACATATGAACCCAAAAGCAAAAATAGACAAATGGGATTACATAAAACTAAAAAGCTTCTGCACAGACAAGGAAACAATCAACAGAGTGAAGAGACAACCTATGGAATGGGAAAAAATATTTTTCAACCATAAATCTAATAAAGAAATAATATCCAAAATATATAAAAAACTCAAACAACTCAATAGTAAGAAAACAAATAACTTGATTTAAAAATGGCAAAGGACCTGAATAGACATTTCTCAAAAGAAGACACACAAATGGCCAAGAGGTATTTGAAAAAAATAAAATCAACATCACTAATTATAGGAGAAATGAAAATTAAAACCACAATGAGATATCACCTCACATCTATTGGAATTACTATTATCAAAATGACAAAAGATAACAAATGTTGGCAAGGATGTGGAGAAAAGGGAACTCTTGTGCATTGCTGGTAGGAATATAAATTAGTATAGTCATTATGGAAAACAGTATGGAGATGGCCCCAAAATTAAAAATAGAACTACCATATGATCCAAAAATCCCATTACCGGATATATATCCAAAGGATATGAAATCAGTATATCAGTATGTCAAAGAAATATCTGCACTTCCATGTTCATTGTAGTATTATTCACAATAGCCAAGATATGGACTCAACCTAAGAAAATGTGATTTTTATATATATTTATATATATATATATATGCGTGCACACACACACATACATACACACACAAAAAAATATACAACAGAATACAATTCAGCCTCTAAAAAGAAGGAAATCCTGTCATTTTCAACAACATGAAAGAAACCTGGAGGACATTATGTTAAGTAAAATAAGCCAGAAACAGAAAGACAAAGACCACATGATCTCACTTATGTGTGGAATCTTAAAAAGTTGAATTCATATAAACAGAGAATAGAATGGTGGTTACTAGGGCTTGAGGTGGGGCTGGGGAGATGTTGGTCCAAAGGACACAAAATTTCAGTTAGACAGGAGGAATAAGTTCAAGAGATCTATTGTACAACATGGTGACTATAGTTAATAACAATGTACTACTGTATTTTTGAAAATTGCTAAGAGAGTAGATTTTAAGTATTCTCACCACAAAAAAAAGTAGTATGTGAGGTAATACATACATTAATTAGTTCAAGTGAGCCATTTTACAGTGTATACATATTCAAAACAACATGTACATAATAAATACATACAATTTTTATTTGTCAAATAAATAAATTTGTTTTTAAAAAGTTCTGGGGCTGGGTAAACTCAATGAATTATATTAGACTTGGTTATTTTAAAATTTTGTAATTAATATCAGTATGGTCTTCATGATTTTTTAATTATTCCAATAGCCATCAATTCCTTTTCTATCAACACCTCCCCCTCATTTTTCCACAATCATTCCAACAATCTTGTAAATGATCTGTCTCATTTGTGGTACAGAGAGAGATGACTGGGACAGACAGGTGCCTATTTAAGATCTAGAATTCTGCCTGACAACCTCCAAAAGAGCAACTTTTATAAATTGGTATCTATGTAGTCCTGATTCAGTGTAGTGGCATGGTTTGAAGAAATGTAGTCAGCAACAGAAGGAATTTTAACAAAAACTCAAAATACTTGTTTGTATGAGAAATGATAAGGCTCCAAATACATTGTCCTCTACAATCTCCTTTGGTTTCTACCCATTTCCTTTATAGCCCAGCTGTTTCAGACAGTCTCTTCACAATTATCCCAGCTTTTGCTCCATATCTAGCACCCATGTAAATATAATGTTCTCTTCCACTCCCCTGCAATTCCATCACTGCATGATGTAACTTGACCCAACGCCTCTCATGTCTATTAAAAACACTCTCTCTAAAGGAGTTGAGAGAGTGAGCACTTGCATAGGACCCTGGAGAGGAGAAATCTGGGAACCTACCGATGTTAATTCTTATTGCATCAGACTAGGGGAGTCCCAGTAAAGCACAATTTGAAGTAATGCTTCTTCTACCTACTTGTTCCTTTGTAACCAACCAACTTCACCTTCTTGATTTAAAATCTCAGTAACAGTAATTCGAGAACACATTCACTGTTTCCTAACAGCTCATAGAATAGATCCCGCCCAAGCTCTAGAACAGCTGTGGAATCCAAGAATAGCTGTCAAAATACTGCCTCAATTTGAGACCTACCAGTAGCAACCGTGACTGTACTCAGGGATGATGTTAGTGGGAGAGAAGGCGATAAAAACCTTGTGAAATTGTGAAGGACAAAATGAGAACAAAAGAAATAGCTTGATACCTCAGGGAGAGTACCAATGAGCAGATGACTAAAATGCCACAAAAAGACTGGTCTGGAAGATGGAAAAATGAACAATTCAAGTGTAAAAATTGAAAGGGGTTGAATGGGCAATTATATTGGAGATCTTATATTCAGCCCTCCATATCCACCCCTACCCTTTCTCACCAAGCTCTGTGCCTCAAAGGGCTGATCTGTATTGATTATGTCCACAAGCTCCCTCATATTTTGGCTTCCTATGGGGTTTTGCCAAAGAGAAACAGGGACAGGAAATAGTTGGATGGGAAGACAGTGAGGCTGGTAAAGGTTTCTATTTTTCCAGCTCTCTCCTGGTCAGGTCCTTGTTTGTGATTTGGCTGCATCTTGTACACAAGCCATAGGCTTATCAGATAGCCATTGCTCTGTAGTTACCTTTTCTGGTTTCTTCCTTGCCCCTTCAGGCCTGTGTTGTCTAACAGTTCCCGTTCTTGCTAGCCCTTTGGTACTGCAATATTCCTTATTGATTTCCCTATCAGATCCACCCATTTTTAAAATAAATGATTCCTTTATCAAATTCCCCTGAAGTACTTAGTTTGAGTGTATTGTTTCCTGACAGCACCTTAATTCAGCATTCTTAAAAGACAAAAACAAAAAGATTACCATGCTCTAAAACAATATTGCAAATAATTTCTCAACAAAATTATTTTCCTTGTTCTTATCATATATCATCTTCCCACAATGTTCTCCTATCAATATGATTTACAGTATGGCATATCCTCATTTATCCAAGCTAAAGGAAAAAATTGTCACATCAAGTACAAAACAATTATTAAAAATTAATTATTTGGCTTTGGATTGCATTACATTTTTTGTTATAGAGTGGAAAATACATTTGCCTTCAATGATGTCTTATGTTTATGCTCCAAAATCAGTTTGCTTTTGACGGTTGAGAGTGAGATGGGCAGCCTATAAGATTACTTGTAGAAATAGTCTATCCGGATATTAAAATGTAACTGTGATTTTAACAAAATATTGACTTACATCCCTGTAACATACATATAAACTTCCTCATAAATACAAGCTGTGCTAGCCTCACACAGAACCAGAGCAATGTGAAGAAAGTTAGGGGAGCTCCTAACTATCCCAAACTGTCTCCCTCTTACAAGTATAAACTGCTTGAAAAGTTTCCATTAGTTAGTCATTGGGTTCAGTTAAACATCGCCTCTTCTTTCTGTCCTATAGCCCCTTCTTTGCAGGTATATTTTTCTATATGGCAGGAACCACACAATGAATCACTAATAGCTTAAAGTGACTTTTCCATCAAGTCCTTTCTTGATAGCAAGAGTAAGGAACTCAGAGTGCCTAAGGGAACAGAAGGTTGTGAACTGAACGTGAAAAGCTAGGCTAGGAACGAGAAACAGTAAGGGCAGGGTGGCAATGTTCTATGTGTTTCATAATTGATGTACTTCACAGTTCTTCACGTTTCTTTAGATGGGAAGCACAAATTTCTCAGTAAAGCCCTAAAAAAGAAAACAGAGAAGGAGAAGATAATTGAAAAAGAGAAAAGGATACAGCTCTTTTGAAGCCTTCAATTAAAACAATCTAGTAATCCATGGGTCAGTTGTACTAAGCTAAATTATGAAATAATTTCTGGCTCCCCCATACCCTACCTGCCATGTAAAGATTGTTAATTAATCTCTTGCTAAATATTGAGTTCACCATGACATAGGAGACCACCACTCTCATAACTTCTACCTGTACAACCGTAACTGTCTTCAGTGCTTTGAGTTTGGGACAGAGTAAAATATGTCCTTTTGTGGACAGCAAGAGCAGGTCTTTCTGAATGACAGTGTCACAATGTGCCAACTGAAAAGAGGTTTGAGTTAGAAAAATCCTTCAAACTGGATGATTCAACAAATCCAACAGAGAGAGGAAAAGTTGTGATTCATAACTAAATGTCTTCAAAGACTGAATTTTTAATAATGGAATATGAGTCCCAATGACAGAGGGTTTGAGCAGGAGGCCTCATGTGATCTTCAGTCCTGTCATAGAAGTGACCAGACAGTCTGCAAATAGGTAAATCTGCCTTTGTCTGGGTGTCAGTGATCTCATGGCTCCTCTGCAAAGGACCACCCCGTTTGAACACTTTCAAATCTTCTGCGTTCTGTGGTCTAAAGTCACAGACCACCTAAGCATCAAGGAAGTAAAAAAGTAGTCAGATTTAGAAGGGATACTGGAGATATGCCAAGAATAACCACCAGTACAACAGAAGCAGAAATAATAACACCTCAGCTCTAGGAGAAAGAAGGCACACCCTTAATTCTCTGAGATAGCCTGTTCATTTGTTTAAGTATATTCCAACTTTCTCCTAAATTATATGCTCAGAACCAGCTTGGATTAGCTGCAAGCAGGGCTCACTGAGAGCTCCGTTATGCCCAGGTATGTGTTCTAATTTTGAATCTTAACTCTTTCTCTCTGTTGGATTTGTTGAGTCACCCAGTTTAAAGGATTTTTATAACTCAAACCTCTTCTTGGTTGGCACATTGTGACATTCTCATTCACAAAGACCTGCTCTTGCTGTCTACAAATGGAATATTTTACTCTGTCCAAGCTCAAAGCACATTTACAATTGTTAGCCTCAGCAACTGGGCTCCAATGACAGTCCTTTGGTAGTGCCCTGAATGACCCTTCATTATTTACTTTCTTTTCTAATTTAGCATAATTTTCATTTGAAAGACTGAAATTTTGCTTTCTAAACCATCAATCAGCTCATCCTTACGGATTATTATAATAAAGTTAGTGCCTACATGTTCACATGTATCATTTCAAAGACAAATATAATGGGCAACATTTCTAAATTATTACTGCATGTCTCTAATTCCACGTTGTCAAGTCTTCAAATGGGTATTCTTTTCCCTCACTACTGTGTGCAGAATATACTGTTAAAATCCTTTCTTTTTAAAATATTCTGCAATTTCATGCCTCTTCCAGTTTTCTCTTCATAAATGTTCAGGTAATTTTTCAAGTTTTCATATCTTAAATTATCTTCACTGCTTCATGGTTGCAAATAGAAAAATAAAGACCTCCTTTGGGTTGACATTTAAAGGTTTATTATTCTCTCTTTGATATATGAGCTTAATGCTCATTAACACTAAAATGAACACGCTGGGAAAAGAAAAAAAACTGCTTTCAAAGATCCTGGAATAAATAATGTAACACAGTCTTTTTCTTTCCTCCTCACTAAAATGATATTAACCAATTCTATGTTCCTTCAAAGTAAGCTTTTAAAAGTTTAATACTCTCTGCTTTCACTTTTCAAAGGTGTGCTAATGCCATTCCTATAGTCTGACTGCTTTGTTAGGAATTCTTGTTCCTCAAAGTAAACTTAATATTTCCTCTTCCATCCCATTTTTTATATTTGCCCTTTAATATTAAATTTAAAAGATCTCAAAACACCAAGTTATTTGAAATTAAATATAAAGGATGTAATCCTTTCAGAAACATCATGATTGCTTGGTTCGGTGATTTGGGGAGCTCCAATAGTAGGTAAGTTTTTTTAAAAAAGAAAACACAAGTATTTAAATCAATGTTTTTCCTTAATAAAAAAAATTTAGAATCCCTTCCTGCTCTGTATTTTACAAGTTTTATTTCTGTCTACACTTATCTCTCTCTTCTATGAGAATATTTTAGGCTAAAGTAAAAATACCCTGTCTTTGCTAAGAACTGCCAGGAACACAGTTTGCTTCTCTGGCCCTTTAAATCACATCCTTTCTCTCTGCATCAGCCAAGAACACATCCTGCCATTTGAGTCTAATGGCAATTTTATATAACTTTTAACAGGTGACCTGTCATGTATGAATCACATCTTGAAAATGGTTCAAGAAAGCTGCTGTGTTTTCTCGCTCCATCATGAACTTCTAATTACTAAAACAACGTTAAAACCTGAAATTACTGATATTTGAAACACTTGGATTTCCTGGAACAAATAATAAATTCCCAAAAGGGGTGAGGAAGTGGTCAATTTTGCAAGGTGGGTACCAATTATCAGAAGTCTGTCCTCAGGATCTTAACCTCACTAGGTAGCCTTCTATCTACTATTACAGTCTTGGAAACAGAAATTCTCCAGGAATGAGAGGTACAGGCACCTGTGTTGGTGCTAATTTCAATTCCTTCCCGGGGTCCCCTTTCCAGAATTTTCCACTTGCTCAAATTCTCCTTCCTCAAGTTTCAGTTCTTAATGCTGATCAGGATTATCTCCGGGTTCAGTTTTGTGTAGCAGACTGAACACAGAGATAACAAGATAGCTGGAGTTTTCATATCTGATGGGATTCACTCCTTCAGCAGTCTGGATATTGGAGCAGCATTTTCCATAAGCTTGTCTGACACACAAAGTCCAAAACGGAGTGGGTCCTCTAACATGGGCCTGGACCCTTTATGCCAGACATAGAAAGGAGAATTCAGCTGAGTGGATTCCGAGAGAAACAAAAGTATTTATATTAAGTTCCAACTGCTTCTCCCTCCACATGAGGAAACATTTTGTTAGCTTTTAATGCTGAGGTTTATACCAGTACTTCTCATTCTTTAATGAGCTTGTCACTCTCTGAGAATCTTCCTATGACGCCAATTCTGATCCAGTATGTCTGGGATTTGGTGTGAGATTCTGCATTTCTAGCAAACTCCCAGGTGCTGCTGATGCTGGTCTGATGCTGGTCCACAGATCATCACACTCGGAGAAGCAAAGAACTTCAGAGGCTTGGAAGTTCTCGAACTTTGGTGCGCAAAACAATTCCCTGGGGAACTTAATGATATGCAGAATCCCAAACTCCCTACCCAGCAAATCTGAGAAGGAACCCAGGATTCTATTTTTTTAAAAAGTACTCCAGATGCTTAGGCTTTAGGGTGTCAACAAACCACTCCTTAAAAAGTTCGGGGTGTGCTGGACTCAGCTTTGGACAAAAGGTGCCAATCTCGGTTTTACAGCTTATTAAGACTGATCTATGTAATTTAATATCTCTCAGGAATAGTGCCAAGGTTATAAAACAGGGTTTATAACATCTGCTCTGTTTGCGTCCCAGCATTGCTGTGAAGGACCAGTGAGATCATGCATGTTCACAGGCTGTACGAATGTCAGTTATCTGGCAACCCTCCGTAATCATTTCCAGAGTCATTTGACACCAAGACTCTGTCACCACCTACTTCTTGATGTGGTGCCAGCTCCACTTTTCCATCCTTTGAAATATTCAAAGAGGATCACAGTAATGTGCTCTGAGGGAGTCCTGGAACACCACCAGAAAGCCTCGGATGCTGAGAACCGCAGCCGAGCACGCACTCAGCAGTCCGTCAGAGAGGAGCGCTTCCTTCACCTGTGTCTATTTGAGTTGGCTGCCCTTCAGGTGGGGACAATTCACATGCAAATTTGAATCTATAAAGCCCTGGTTTCCTAAGAGATCACTTTTCTCTTCACGGTTCAGGAACATCTTTGATATTCTTTTGTTCTTGGAGTCTAAAGCTTTGGTTCCGAGATCTGTATGATACAGTGATGAAACTTTTTGTTTTTCCTCTCTAACGAGTAGGAAAAAAGGACCAGTGACATTTAAGTGTTTGCATCAGACACGTCTCTGTGGTGGAAGGGATAACAATGTTTTTGATACATTGAAAACAATGCAAGTGTCAAGTGATACTCTAGCTACTCTAGCTCTTCTATTTCTTCCATTTCATTGAACATCTATCTATTCAATCCCGTAGTTCCATCAGCCAACAGAAAATATCCTCTCATCTTTCCAACTGCGTCCCTTCCACTCCCGGCTCCCTCACATTCAACATCTGCTGTTCATTTAAGACACAGGAAATTCCCTTTGGGGAGAGATCAGAATTCAAAGACGTAAATGTGCAACCCCTTGGAAATAATTATCTGAGCCAATGCAAACTTCAAAATATTGATTTTAAAAATACAAATAAGTAAACCTGAATATGTAAAACTGTACTCCACAGTATCTGAATCCATATTCATGCTAAGATCACGGATATACATGAACACCTATGCACAAGAATTTTTAAAAATCCTTTATAACTCAAAAGAATTTCACATGCAAAGCTGGCACTGAGCTCAGCTGAGTTGTTGAGTCTCTGTGAAACTTGCAGAAAGAAAAGTGACTCCTGGGAGCCTGAGTATTGAGAAGGTCCTCAGGAAAGTTCCTCCCATCCACACACTTGCCACTCATCTCCCTGCACCCCAACTCCAAATATCTTCCCCACTAGACTGATTTCCGAAATTGTAACACTAGTCTTTCCTTTAAGTTAAAAAAAAACACGCTAATCTTTGTCAATTATCTATACTTCCCTGTGAGTAAATATGTCTGTTCTTTTTTCAGCAAGGTTATCTGTACTGGTTTTCTATTGCTCTTGTGATGAATTAGCACAAATTTAGCAGCTTAACACAACACAATTTATTATCTTACAGTTCTGGAGGTGAGAGGTCCAAAATGGATTTCACCAGGCTAAAATTAAAGTGTTTGGCAGGGCTACATTCCTCCTGGAGGTTCTAGGGGAGCATCAGTTCCCTTGCCCTGTCCAATTTGTAGAGGTCATCTGCATTCCTTGGCTCGTGTCCCCAGCCAACATCTTCTACGTATAGCATCTCCTAATCTTCCTCTCTCACACATACACCCCTGCTTCCATCTCTGTATCTTCTCTCACTCTGCCTCTGCCTTCCTCTTCTGTCTTTTAAGGACCCTTGTGATTATATTGAGCCAATCCAGATAACACAGGATAATTTCTCAATTTCAATGTGCTTAGTCACATCTGCAAAATCCATTTTGCCACATAAGGTAACATATTCACAGGTTTCACAGGCTACTATGTGGATATCTTTAGGGGTCCATTATTCTGCCTACCACTGGATCTGGAAAGCAAACCCTAGAAAAGAGGTTGGTTTTGATAATAGGGCACAGGAAATAAAGGAGTTAGGAGTTAAGTCTTATATAAACATGGACAGGACACCAAAATGAACATATCGAGCAACTGGGGAAAAGAGGGTAAAAAAGCCCTACCAAAAAAAGATAAACAGTGATGAAGACAAACTTTGTATAGTTCATAGTCTTACTCAGGCTCTGCTACAACGTAAAAAATATGTAGGCAGTAAGCATAAATATGCTCATGACTATACATATATGTACATATATAAATGTACATACACACAGATATCTGAAAGGAATTACACGGGTTGTCTTTTGATAGTGGGGTTAAGGGTAACTTTTTCTTCTTTCTGTTTCCTAAAATTTCTGTTGATTCTGCCTTCGAAACTGCCCTAGTCCTGCTGCCTCTCTTTTTCCTGGGATTACTACACTAGCATTTTGAACCGTCTCTTTGCTTTCATGTTTGCTTTAATCCCTTCTCCAAATATCATCCAAAAATATCCACCTAAACTGCATACTCATCACCTTAGCCCCCATGACCCCTCCAACCTCAGGTTTTTGCTGGCTTTTCTCACACTCTGTGTCTCAGCTGAACTTCTCAATGATCCTTGAAGCCAGACCTCCTGCTGCGTTCTCCCAGAGTAGCCTGAACACTTCCCTCCTGTTTCATGCTCTCTTGATTTTTCATGAGACTGCATCTCCATAAGGGCTGAGATTGTTGCATCCAGCATTTAACATGATTCCAGCATATAACATCTTCTTAGTAAAAGTGTTTAATTAACAAATGCATTACTTTTTAAATAAAAATACAGATAAGATACACTTGCCTCTTTTCTCCGAACTTGGAGAACTTGGAGGGTGTTCCTGCCCTTGTCAACCCCCTTGCCACCTACTGAGAGAGTCTTAGTGGTGAGAGCCCAGTAGCCATGAGACCACATCCTTTGGCCCACAGTGATGTGTGTCAAAAACTAATCATTATAGCAGCATAGAAATCACTAATTATACGTGAACTATGATTATAATCATATGAAACATGGATAGAGGTATAAACAAGCACTAGAAGCATTTATAGAAAATCAAAGATCACTTTGTTACGGCAGTGGCATTATAGGTTGTGAGCTTTCTTTTTTCAAAATGCTTTTTAATTGGGTTCATACATCTCCTTTCGGGGAGAGTGTTGCCATTATTTACGGTGAACTAACTACACAGAGCACCGCACACATATACGAAGATGCACGCAGAGAATGACACACCCACACATGGCTCAATTCAGTCAAATGGTAGGTGTTTTCCCTAAATATCTCTGGACAATTAGTAATTTTTATACAAATTTGACACTTTGACACTTTATTTGTTGGTCCAAAAAAAAAGTAGATTTATTTCCTGGCAACCAATGTCTAGAAATTATACCATGGACATGTTTTTTATTCCATGAAATAGAACACCAGCCAGAAACCCCAGCTAGAGAGAAGGGGTGATGCCCTGGGTTTCATCTCCAGAAGCAGAAGCCACCTTCCAGCTCTGGGTGAGCCCTGAGGCAAGTGGGCAAGTGGTAGCGGGGAAGGCAGGTTGGGGAGGCAGAGATCTGGCATTGACTAGAGTAAAGAAACGGAAAGGCTCTTATATGAAATCTTTTGAAAATATTTTTGTCGTTTTGTACACTACTATGTGATCCTAGGTTACGAGTAGAACAATGGATGTATCACAACCCCCAACTCCAGGGAGTTAGTAGGAAACACAGATATTTTGAGCACTCTCTTCACAATACAGACATCGATATCTTTATTTAACCTAAAATTCAAGATACAGCATATTACATGATTAGTGCAATAATAAAACATAGCATCAGGGCTATTTTTGAAATGATATAGATGCTATCTCACTCTGTAATTAGAACCCAACTGGTATATCTTTCATCTCAATCTTGGTATTTCTAGCACACTGCCTGGTTAACAATTATGACTGGGACTGGTGACCATATTAATGGATTCTTGAACCTCGAGCAAACAAATCCCCAGGGAACAATTTTGTTTATTTTTAAAGAAAAACACAAAGGTTTTTTGACTGAGACTTTTAAAAAATCTCTAATAATCAAGTAAAAAAAGACAAGAAAAATGTAAAACCATATCTAGATTCAGATCTCCTGAATTTCATAATGAGTAACATAGAAAATGGCATTTTTGCTCTGTTATGTTTAAATAATTTTATGATAGTTAATCGCAACATTATGTTATATTTTTACAAATGGGTAACACTAAATAGAACTAACACTGCATTTCTCTTACCTAAAAAGTTGAAGCACTGAAGTATATTAGTTTTACTAAAGAAATTTTCAAAACACTACTGCATGCAATGCACAAAATAAAGCTTTTAAAGGACAGAGGGTCATAATATGTAGGAATTTTTAAAATCATGCCGTGGTCTTGCCTTCAGTTATTCTATGAAGAGTACTACACATGCAAAAAAGAT
>CAUYRT010072420.1:0-44913 GCA_963574885.1 Lepilemur ruficaudatus
ATTCCTTTATGCTACTTTCAGTGAACATTTTCACTTATTTTTCTGGAGTCTGACAACTGCATTGCTCAGTGGCCGTGTCTAAAATATGGTGAAGGGTTTCCTCGGTGCTCTATTTTACTCTGCTTATACACCCCCCTGAGATTACTTACCCTCACCCTAATCCCCAGACCTTCCTGTGCCTCCGTGTCTCAATTTGTAGTGCACTCCTGGCCTCATTTCCTTTCCCAAGGATGCTATGGGGATTTAAGAAAAAGGATTTGTAAGATGCCCTGAGCTTTCAGGGACAAATGCACCGCTCAGGCCAAACTCACGCCATCGTTACTGTTCGTATGGGTGATTTTGATCTCACCTCTGAGAGCTGGTCTGAGACCTCTTCCTGCTTTAGCTGTAATCTGCACTATGGCATCATGTGGACGCAAAGCACATGCTCTCCCTCCGCCCCTTTTATTCCTGCCTTCCAAGATTGGCAGCCCCATCTCTGCAGCCTTGCATTTATTCGGCTGGAGATGATTGCCCTCCATTTATCTGCAACTGGGTTTTGCTTAAAGAGGGTGGCTTCCTGCCAAAATGAGAAGCAGACGCATGCCTAATGAACTCGAATGCTCGAAAGCCTGCCCTCCTAGAATCCCTCCGTGTCAGCCTGCAGCCACTGGGAAAATGAAGATTCCGGGAGGTTAACTGAGTCACTTTCTTGACTTTAGTTTTCTGTGCAAATAACTCCCTCCACAGGATTGTACATTCTTATTTATTTTGTAAAAATAATGCTCTAAGAATTGAAGTGGGTTCTTGCTAGTCTCATCTTTTCTAGTAGAATTGTATTTTGTTTTTGTTTTTTTGAAAAAAAGGCAGACATGAGTATATGTAGAAGTATGGCGTTGGGGAGAGTGTTATGTTCACTTGTAATCTTAAAGCAATTCTTTCCTGGTGAAAGGGAAATGAGGCTCTTTGAGTTTCCAATCTGGGAGCAAATGCTGGTTTCAGAGTCCATCATTGTTTCTGACTCCAAGTAGGAAATTGGGAAAACTTGGCGAAATGATGAATGCAGAGGTTTCCAAGCTCACCTTGGCTTCCCAATCCCACAGAAGATAAGGTGGTAGGAATTGAATGAGTCCTGAAGGCTGAGTGATTTCAGGCTGTGTAATGCCATGCTATATAGGCTTTGCAGAAACGTGACAGATGGTTTGCAAAATACAGTGACTGCTAAACCCACGTGTCTGAGAGATGACAGATCGTAGCCTGTCCAGTTGTGACCCTGAGAAGACAAAGCCAGAGCAGCCACCTGGCCCCATTGTTAACTCTTTGATTTACATGTAGCAAGCTTCAGCTCATCATATTGCCAATAAAGTCGCAATAATATGGTCCCTGACCTCACCCTCACACCCAATATGTGCCTTTTCCCCCAGGGCATTAGCCACACCAGGAAGAAAATTAGTGCTCTGAAGCAAGAATTTGCCAAATGTCTTCCCTGGGGAGTGGAAAGAGTTAATGTCATTTTCCAACCTGCTTAATTTACTCCAAGAGGATATTATGTCCTCTGAGAGAATCAGAATACATGAGTGCCTGGGGAGAAAGGGGTTGGGGGCAACATTAAGGAAAATACATAAATGACACCCACCCCTTTCCAAAGCATCTCATTACAATATATTTACATATAACTCTTTTCTTAGCCTACAAGTGCTTTGACATTCCGACAGTCTTTCAAAATAGGTCCGGGTTTTGTTTTTTTTTTCTATTTGCAACTGCCTGTGGGGTGTAGAAGAGTCAGCACTGAGAATAAGCAAACCAGGGCTCTCATCTTAGCTATGCTGCTCCATTTATGTCCCTAAGTCGCTGGGCTGGTCAGTTCTCTGCCTTTTCAACTGTGAAATAAATGGGTTGAGTTAGATGATTTCTAAGGACCTGTGATTTTTGATTTAGTGGTTTAAATGTTTGCAAACATCAATGCTTAGAGCACCTTTTTGAATCACAACATATTTTAGATGCATGTGGCATTTTTTATCCTCATTACTCACAGCACTAAATAAAATAAATGTATGTATTTTTTCCTAATAGAATACCTAAGTACAAATGAAGCTGGTGGGCCTTCTGGGTCACTTATCAGCAAGAAACTCAGTGTAATTGTCTCAACCTTTAAACGCAGCCACACTTGAGCTGTGAAAAAGACGTGGTGACTACAGAACTGGCCACCCATGACCTTCTAACTCCATTCACCTCCAACCCTGCTCCGATTAGTAACCCCAATGCCTGTCAGAAATCCTTGGAGCTTAAATACATCCAGGCAGGCAGGTGTGGTCTTTAAAGGGTGGCTGTAATTGCAGTGTGCACCACTGTCTCTCAAAAGCTTTTGAGAAATTCCACAAGCATTTCCAGTGTCGTGGGTAAGAAGAGGATCAGCAAGAGACCAGACAGAAGAGATTCTTTTCCAGGACAAATATACTTATTTTATCATTCCGAGAGTGGACCTTCGGAAAATGTAATTCTGAGTCCAAAATATAATCCACTTTCCTGTGGTTGATCATGTCGCTGCACTTTAATAGGGTAGCCACAAGCCACGTGTGAATGTTAAATTTAAATGAACTCAATTTATATAAAGTTAAAAATCTAGTTCCTCAGTCACCCCAGCCACAGTTCAAGTACTCAACTGTCCATACGACTCAAGGCTTCCGTGTTGCAGAGTGCACACAGATAACATTTCTGCCTTCACAGAAATATCTACTGGACGGCTCTGGGAGAAAGTAGATGAATGTTTAAACCTTCAGGATCTGTTTGTTTTTGTTTTGTTTTATCACCATCAATCATTCCTTCAAAATATATTAAATTAAAGGCAGTGTGCTGAAAAAATCATGCAAAGTGCTTTCAATCCGTTTTCCTATTTCTCCCTTTGAGGTAGGCACATTGTGTCTATTTTACAGAATAGAAAAGTGAGGCTCAGGATTGCATAGGTGGTCAGTGTTGGGGTGTACATAAACAGGCTTTCAGATCCCAAAGCTTATGTTAATCTTGGATGAAAATGGTTTCTGGAATATTTTCCTACAAAAAAATTAAGTTTCTCGACTAAATTACCATCATCATCGTAACTTGTGAGAAGTGATTGAGTTTGTATTTTGCAAAGGATTCTACTTTATAACAAGAACCTAGGATTTTAATGTATGAATAATTTCAAAGCCAGGTTAAAACAGCAAGAGAAGGAAAAAGAAAGAAAGAAAACAAAAGAAGGGAAATAAAATAAAGGCAAGCACACATCAATAACTCGGACACTTGTATTTTAGTGGTATATTTGTAATCACTTTCTTTTGAGCTGCTGTAGACTTCATTTAGTTTCTCTGTACAGCTAGCATCCTCTGAGGCCTTGAAGGTAAAAATAAGTGTTAGGTACTTGATATGCGGTGTGTTTCTTCCCTGTGAAGCAATTCAGCTGAGAAGCAAAGAATTGCACTTCAGACTTTAAGCGTTTTATTCCTTGGCAACCCACTGTAGTGATATTACAAACATTGAGCCTGTTAGGCTAATGGAAGTAAATATTGTAGAAGCTGTGAAAGATGCTGTAAAATATTCACTCATTTGTGCACGAATAATTCACTGGGCACCCACTATGTGCTAGGCACTGTGCTATTAAAAAAAAAAGATATGAAAATACAATCCCTTCACCTGGGGGGCAAATGATTGGATGTGGACTATTACCCCAGTAACTATAAAACAGTACAATACAATCAGCAGTGTTGTTCAATGTTTCACAACCAGCTTTTCTGGAAAAATAGCATGGATTCGTCTCATTTGCCATTGCCATGATATAAATAAATACTCTCACCATGACCAATATCGAGCTACCAACATAATGTCACTGAATGTGGAGTTGACAAGAGATTAGGTTATTGTGAGTGATAGGAGCCAGCTCCAGTATACTGTACAATGTATTATGTAATATTATTATACTATGTTATACTATATCGTATATTATGTATACTACATATAATACATATATATAATCATATGTCATATATGCTATCCTATACACATATAAACATATGCAGATATAATGCATACAAAACAAAATAAATACAATATAATTTAAAATAATACATAATGCCATATTAAAATGACATAGCCTATTAGTTAAGAGTTTAAATGTTGGTATCAGACCAATGTGACCTTAAATTTCAATCTACCTACTCATTAGCTGTTTTTTAGTGACCAATTTCACTTCCTTGAGCCTCTATTTTCTCATCTATTGAATGGGAGAAACGCTAGTAGCTATTGCTTAGGGCTGTTGTGAGGATAAGCACAGAAATGCTTAGTTCAGTTCCCGATCCATAGTAGGTGCTCAGTAAGTATTTATTGAACACACAAGTGAGTGAATGATGATGAACAACAATACTGCACTATGAAGTAAATGACCATAAAAACCTAGAGGAGAAGGAAAGTCATTTTTTGTTAATTAGCAAAGGCTTTACATTAATGGGAAACATTTGGAGTGCACCTTAATAGCTGAGTAGAGTCTTACCAGCCACATAAAGAAACAAAGCTCATCCCAGATAGATGCAATGGTCAGAGCAATTCTACTTGTTTTGTGGCAATGGTTCTTTGAGAGACAGGTTGTGCTTTAGGCTGATATACCTCCTTCTTTCCCTAAAAACAGCTAGGAGCTGCTACACCTCTGCTTCTGCTGTTGGTCAATGAGTGCCACCTTTCTTATGACACATTGACAGCCACATACTGTCCATCTTTCTTCTCCAGGTTTTGTGACTACCTCTACAAAGAACATGCAGACACTTTTTTTTTTTGCCGATAGTCTTTGTTTACTGAAGCCCCAGAAACTGGCCAGGGAGCTGTATTAATGATGGTGCCTAATCTCTATTGTATTTTACTGAAATTCCATTTCAGCTGCAGAAATGCTGAATGCCTGCCGGTGAAATGTAATTTCTTGAAGTACCACATATTAAAGGACATCATATTTCATCTCTCCATGCCTGAGGTTTATCCAAACAAAGGAAATGGGTTGTTACCAAGGAAAGCATAACTCAAAATTCCAATTATGACTGTTAAACCACATGTGAAATTACTTTTAATAATTAAAAATGGCTCTTGCCACTCTGCAATCCTAGTTCAATATTAGGTCTGGTGCCATTTTAAGGAAAGCTAATAATCCCCAGTAAATCCTGATGACCTTAATTGTCTTCATATCCACCCTCCAATGACCTTTATCGCTTAGATGGCTAAAATCTAAAATAAATCATACTAATAAATCTAATGTGCTACTGCATCGTGTTCATTTATTTTATGCATTTGTTACATTTCCATTATACTTTTTCTCTGAAGAGGCGATCATGCTTTGTAAAGAACTCTTATTACATCTAGTTTTTTAACTCAAATTTTAAAGCAGAGAGAAGAAAATATCAATAAGAAGATAGTCATTTGGGGAAGGGGGTAAAACCATAGAAGGAAAAGAAACTGAAAAGCAGTGGAAGTATCCAAGAGTCAGTAATAATAAATTTCACTGCCAAAATACAAACGTAGCATCCAACCATAATTTGTAAGAGAGCAGCAAAAGCTACTTCCAGAAGCAACAGATTCATGTAAATATTTGCATCTCGGGTAATAATTCCTTTTTACGAAAGAGTCTAAGATTTAAAGAGCCTGTAGCACCAAGGACCTCTTGGCTACTTACAATAGGAATCAGTTTTTATATCTACATCTTATATCTAGAAGTATTCTTGGATTCAAATTTATAACTTGTTCCCTCAAGATTATAGACAGTGTAGACATCATGAATTTAATTGTTTCTCATATTTTTAATAATTGATGTCACTTTCATGCCATTGCAGTCTACACTTCTGCCGTTTTGTGAAATAACACTTCATTCTTCTTTGGCAAAGTTGCTCTGCTCAGTTATGTGCTCATTTGTTCAGTCATCCATTTATTCATTCATTTATTCATTTCCTGGGCATGTATCATGTCTTAGAACTGTGTTTGTTACTTCAAATATGCAGAGGATTTCAAATATACAGATATCATCTTATCTTTTAAAGAGAGGGCAAAAGGAGGGGACGGGGAGGAGAGACATCAGGATGACTAATAAACTAAGAACGCTAGACATATGTGATGGTTTGATAAAAATACATCATTTGGCAGCATGGCTCTAAAGCTCTGCCTGGCTGAGGGAGCCATAGAGGAATAAAGATGGTTTCTTTCAGGCTCCATTTGCCTATTTTAATGAAGGCAACATCATAAGGCCTCACTGGGAGTTAGAACATTGTCCTTGAGATTTGTAGTCAATATGGCTTAGGGCTCGCTTAAGAGCCTCTGTCCATGGTGCCAAAAGAAGCCATCATTCTCCTTTCCAGCAGTCACATCCATATGCCCATAATACGCCCATGAAAACAACTATTTGTATGTATGCATTAACCTTGGTAAATATTTTCTTGCCTGCCCTGAAACAAATTATTTCCAATTTTTTTTTCTATCACACTTAGAATGACATCAAAATTCCTTATGCTGTCTTACCAGGCCATACATGAGCTAGCTCGGGCCCACCTATGGGCTTTGTCTTATTCCGTGTTTCCCTTTCACACAAACCTCCAACCACACTGGCCTCCTTTCTATGCCTCAAACAAGCCACACTGTGCCCATCTAAGGCTTTAGCATAAGCTTTCTTTTCTGCAGTATTTCTTATTCTTCTCCAGAGAGCTTCAAATGTTTTCATCTTTTTTTTCATTTAGATTCCAGGGTGTTTTTTTTTTTTTTTTTTTTTTTGTAGTTATTGTTGTTGTTGTTTTGTTTTGAGATGGAGTCTCGCTCTTGTTACCTGGGCTGGAGTGCTGTGGCATCAGCATAGCTCACAGCAATCTGAAACTCCTGGGCTCAAGTGATCCTCCTGCCTCAGCCTCCTAAGTAGCTGGGACTACACGCACACACCACTATACCTGGCTAATTTTTCTAGTTTTGTAGAGACAGGGTCTTGCTCTTGCTCAGGCTGGTCTCGAACTCCTGAACTCAAGTGATCCTCCTGCTTCGGCCTCCCAGAGTGCTAAGATTACAGGCCTGAGCCAGAGCGCCTGACCTCATTTAACTGTGTTTAAATGAAGAATAATTATAGGTCCACTGCAAGATACAAGAGGTTCTTTTTATTTTTTTAGATTTTTTTTTTAAAGTTTATTTTACAAAAGATGGCTATGATGACATCGATATCACCTACTTGACCACTCAGTTCAGGCTCTTGCTGCTTTCTTATTTAACTCCCAGGTTGATTTATTTTAGCAGAGTAAATTACCAGGAAGATATTTGTCTCACTCTCTCTTCATTTAAAGGACTTTAACTTCCATTTGCAGGTGTTTTTGCCTTCTAATCTTTCTCTTCATTGTTTCTCTCGCTTTTGTCACGATAACAGATGTACTTTTTGTATTCTTTCAAATCCTGCCATTTTGCTTAAGAAGAAGAAAGATTTAAACAAAATCGTGGCACTCTCCATGGACTTTTATAACTGACAACTGAATGCATCAGTTACTTTAAATAGCCTGACTATTAGCCTGTTATGAATAGTCATTCATAACAAAACAAAGAGGAGCTGACTGGTGGAGGGCTTGCTGATGAACAGTTCTGTGGAGTTGAGGAAGGTTTTGATACTTTCTATCTAGAACTTACCATTTCACGCAAATCTCTGAAAGATATTTGCATTACAGATTCTGACTCAAATTTGAAAGCACAGGGCAACATGTTTTTGGCCCAACTGGTCGAATATGGCTTCTTTTCAATGATGCTTTTCCTCTGTAAACATTTACTTCTCTCCCTACCAAGGGCTCATATTTTTTTTTATTAATGGGGATGAACAGCCTCCATTTTATCTGTGTGCATTCCACAAAAAGCAAACCTTGTTTCAAATTTGTTTCATAGCAGAAGACTTTTACTTCATCTTTTAGTCACAGTGGGTCTTTAGCTGCCAATTTAAAATGAAGAGGTACTGTGGAAAGTGTAAGTTATTTTATTTTAATGATATTTTATACTCGTGATTCTCATTTTTGTGCAGGTAAAATAGGGTATCATTAAGATCAGCGCAATTGTGATATCTTACAGTGTTAAACTCTCTGAGCAGGAAATGTTTAAGCCTCAGTAGTTTTTGACCATGAATTCATATTTCAAAAGAAAATGTATTTGGGGTTAGGAAAACAGCAGGTGCAAAGGGAGTTATAACTATCTCTTTTTACTAGGAGGAGGAAAAATAAAATTGGCAGCAATAGATTTGTTCATCTTTTGCTCTTCTATTCTCAATGATAATTATATGACCAAGTGATACACATTAGCAATGGCAATAGAGATATCAAATTATATAGTATTATTGGCACCATCCTACAAATAGAAAAACAGAACAAGAAAATGAGAGGCATTAGGGTTATTTTTGTAGCAATGTGAGATAAGCATTTTGTAACACACGGAGATATTAAGCTCTAGTCTAGTGCAGGATTTCTCCAACAGCAGCACTAGTGACCTTTTGGATTGGATAATTCTTCGTTGTGGGGACCTGTCCAATGAAATGTAAGATGTGTAGCTGCATTTGGCTCCTACCCATTAGAGGCCAGTAGCATCACTCTAGTCCTTACAATAAAGAAATGTCTGTAGACACTGCCATTATCCCCTGAGGGCCACTGCTCTAGAATACCATATAAGTAAAATCACAGGACATGGAGAAGTGTACAACCTACACTATCTCTACCAAAAAGATCCCCGTGAAAGGGCAACCAGAAGTATTGGCCCAGGTAAAAGCAGAGACTCCCACAGCAGGAAGGCACTTGGGGAGATATGTAGGGCCTCTTCATCTTATGAATGGGACTCTGAGCCCCCAGAAAGAGTGTAGGTTTGCCCAAAGTTATGCGGCTGGTTTGTGTCAGGACTGAAACCTTATGTTTTCCTTCCTGCAAGCTGTCCTTTCTTCCTACCTGAAGATAACTCATCCTTCACAAAGCTGAGATTATAATCTTAATATTCTAGAAAATGGGTTAGTTTGCATTATTGTAGCCCATGGGAATGACCAATAGGCTCTCTTATCAATACGGCAGACTTGCATGTAAACTCTTTATTAATGAGTGTGTGCTTATATTCATGTTCTATGTCTACACTAATAAATTACAATAAATTTATTGGCTTAAAACAACATAGATGTTGCTTTACTGTAATGTTACTGCTCTGGAGGCCAGAAGGCTGCAGTGTGTCTGCAAGGCAGTGTTTCTTATGGAAGTTCTAGGGGAAAATGTGTTTCTTTGCCTTTGCAGCTCCTGGAGGTCACCTCCATTCCCCTTGGCTCGTGGCCCCTTCCTGGCATCATTCTGACTTCTGCTTCTGCTGTGCCATCTCCTTCTTTGACTCTAACCCTCCTGCCTCTCTCTTATAAGGTCTCTGTGATTACCTTGGCTCCACGTGGATAGTCAAAGATTATCTCCCCATGTCAAGATCTTTAATTTCCTCATATCTGCAAAGTGCCTACGCCATGTAAAGCAACGCGTGCACATACTGTGGATGAGGACCCACATATCTTTGGAAAATGGGGGCATTCTTTTACCTTCTGTTGGGCCCCACATGGAAATGTGGTCCTACGGGGGTGTTATGGCTCAGGAAGGCAAAGGAGAGAGAGAATCCATTGATTTTTGTTTGTCTATATTGTATTCAAAATTTGAATCCAAAAGCTTCTTCTCTTCTAATTTAGGATAAGAGAAGCAATGAAAAAAAAAAAAAAAAAACCGAAGGACAGGAAAATTGTTTCTGAGAGCATAAGAATACCGATTGCTGGGAGTAAGTACATGAACACAAGGGATAGAGCCCCTGTTCACGTGGAAATTAGATTCTTAGCGAAAGGAGAGCAATAGTAAACGCAATACATTGGGATACATGTCAAGGGTAGAACTGGCAGCATTTGCTAGTAACTTAGACATGGAGAGTGAGAGAAAGGGAAAGATCATGGCTCCAGCCTTACTTGAGCATCTGCTATGTCAGTGGAAAAAATCCAAACTCTGTAAAATAATGTAAAGAAGTTTATTCTGAGCCAAATACGTGTGACTATGGCCCAGAGAGCCACGCTGAAGAAACCTTGACCAAGTGGTCTCCCAGTTACTGTTGGGTTGGGTTACAGTTCAGTATTATACAGGTATTAACCACAAAGTCATAAATCAATACATGGAAGATATACATTGGTCTGCTCCAAAAAGGCGAGACATCTCGAATCAGGGGCTTACAGCTTATAGGTGTGTTTAAAGGTTCTTTGATTTGTAATTGGTTAAAGAAATGAAGCTTTGTCTAAAGGCTTGGAATATTTTAAGTTAAGATAAGGAAGTCTGTTCATCAGAGATAAGCCACTGGACATATACTGAGACTCAAGTGATCTGTTAAGTAAATGGATGACCTGCAGGTGTGGTTTAACCTTTATCTTACAGGTGTGTCTGACCTCCCTTCTCTTCATGGCTGGCAACTCAGCTTTAAGATTTTTCTGGGGTTCCCTTGGTCAAGAGGGGGTCCATTTAGTTGGCTGGAGCGCTTAAGATTTTATCTGAGTTCACAGCTATGTGGAAGGCACAGCACTAGGCACTGCAGAGAGACATTGATGGCAGGGTAGAGACCAAATCTTCCTTCCATGGTCAAAGTTAAGTAGAAGGAGGGACTCAAAAGTACATAAACAGACAGAGAAGCATGGACCCACTATGAACAAGGGAGAACGAGCCACTGGCCAATACACATTTGAAAAGATGCTTAAACTCACTGCTCCTCAGAGAAAGGTAAATTAAAATGATAAGATAACTTTTTTCACAAAATTAGAAAAACATTAAAAGACTAGTTAGTCAAAATTAAGGACATGATGAGGATGCCTGAAAGACTTTCTCGGTCGTTAGCTATGTTAAAAATAGACATCAAATCATGCCGATGACGTTGTAGAGAAGCAGGTACTTTCCACAATCGTTGGGAGGAATGGAAACTGGCATTGGCTATTCAGGAAAAAAAAGTTTCTATGTCTCTTACAATTAAAAATATGCCATTTGGGTGGCCCAGCAATTGCACATTTAAATATAAAGGAAAATTACTGAGATGTATAAGGAGGGAGATTCAGGAGGTTCACTAGAGTATTGCTCATAATCATGGCAAAAAATCAGAGCCAATTCAAATGCCTCTTAACAGAACACTCATTAAATAGATTATCTACAGCTATATAACAAATATTCCTGATGAAAAGGTTAAGATTTATAAGTACTGACATATACGAATGTTAAAAAACACATAGGTAAACAAAAATACATTCAGTATAATGTAATGTATGTCTAAAGTCCTTGCAAAACAAACATATCCTTATGTTCATATATAAGGAGGAACTAAGTTCTATTTGGATGGTGAGCCCAGGAGGGCATTTACTTTACCTGCCATGCTTAATTATTAAAAATGGTATCGTACTAATATAGCATTTGTGTAATTAAAAAATTAAAACAATGACAAAAATAAAAAAGAGTTGGTGCAATAAAAACAATGGATGGTAAGGACTTACTGAGCTGTATAGTTTCACATTTTTGTCAAAGGTTTGCCCATTGGCCAAGCTCCAAATTCTCTTGATCATTTGGTGCTTTTCGTATTGATGTGAAAATCAGATTGCTTTTCAGACAAAGAACAGTAGAACATCTTTGAAATGCAAAGCGATGTAACATTGCGATACTTAAGGGTTTTATTCAACTGCAAGGTCGATATAAATCAACACTATGATGAGGTTTCTTGCAAAGCTGTCTCCATCCTTAACTGCATTAAAAGAGACATAGAATCTTAAACAAGGGAAGAAAGAGCCCCTCTCTTCTCAATGCTGATCACATTGTACCTGGAGTGTTACATCAAGGTGTGTATACCACATCTGAAGCACGTGCAAAGAAAGCACAGCTGTTAAAGGGCTTAAAACGATGCCCTATGGGTAATAGTGAAATGAACAGGGAGTTATTTAACCAGGAGAAAAGAATACTCAAATGACACGTGATGGTTGACTTTCAGCATTTTAAAGACTGCTGCACAGAGGACATTTGTGAGATATTATTGTCCTGTTT
Organism: Lepilemur ruficaudatus; assembly: GCA_963574885.1. NCBI lineage: Eukaryota > Metazoa > Chordata > Mammalia > Primates > Lepilemuridae > Lepilemur > Lepilemur ruficaudatus. Next base: position 12,054 of record CAUYRT010072420.1, read on the forward strand.
GACAGATGTGGCAGAGACCAAAAAAGTTTGTGTTTCTCTTTTGAGTAGTGTTATCTCTGAGAGGTGGCTGCCAGCCAGGGACTATTTTTCTTAGACTCAGCTGTGTCCGTATGACTGTGTTCTAGTCAATGGAACAGTAGTGAAAGCATTGGGATCCACTTCCCCATGAGACACACTTACACGCCCACCTCCACCCCCACGCATCCTCTGTGCACATGCTTTCACGTGCTTTTCCTTTTCTGATTAGCTCGAAGGAAGAAGAGATGCGATATAACCTTGGGAACCAATGCTAATGATGATGGAGCCTCCATCAGCCTGGGTTTCTGATTCAGGGCTTGGAGGAGGGCTGCTCCACCTACCTACTTGTTAACCTATCCTGTAGTATTATGTACTAAGAATTCAACTTCTATTGACTCTGAGCCTTTATACACTTTGAAGTTTATTGTTAAAGCAGTTAGCCTACCTTAATTCATTCAACAGACTCAGAAACTAAAACTCAGCAGATGAATGGGGAGTCTGAAGACAATTACTCTGTCAAGTGGTTCTATCATCTTGGAGCTGAGGCCATCTCATTCTGCATCCAGGCCTTTTTCTCTCACACTACCCCGCCACACAACAGAAATAGGGTCAATGTTATAAATGAAGGGGTCACAGATCATGGCTCAACATAAAAGAACTCCGTAACAGGTCTATTCTTGCATTTCTGTAAGAGGCAATGTGTGCTCCGTCTCAGGAGGCGCTCAAAAGGGAACATTACAGAAAGAATCCAACAGTAGATGAGTGTCAGGGGTAGATGATTTAATGTTTCTTACAACCTGTGATTCCATGATTCAGTGCACACTTGAAGCACGCAAATGATATTTATTACACAAACACTATGCACTCAGCAGCAATTTGGGAGCCCTGTGGTCTCCTTAACAAGGTGTAATGGGAATGCCAGGAACTGAGCCAGAAAAAAATGAATAAGAACCTTAACTAGAGCAAGTTCCAACAAATTTTTCATTTGGAAATGTTTGTATGATTGAGACTGATAAAGAACTTGATTACAAACACATGAATGATTCTTCGGAGAAATAGAGTTCCTGGATATACGCTGACTGTGGAGGAGCTTACACAAAGGTAAGAAACCATGCTCTCGGCCACTTGTTGCTCCCATGGGATGATGCTCACATACAGGGGACCAGGGACTGTAGGCACCAAGGCTGTCAGCTCCCTGAAGGTTTGCTGAAAGATCAACTCACAATAAGGCAGATTAATAAGAGAAAGTTATTACAGATTTATTTATCACACACACAGGGAGAATCACAGAGTGATTGCCCAATATCCCAATGGGGTCTAGAAGCCTGTATACCCTCTTAAGATTACCAAAAGAATGAGGTTTGGATCCTGGTAAAAACAGGTTATATAAGGGGAGAAAGTAAAAATTCTATTAAAAGGCAAAAAATGATTACCAGGGAGAATGATTAGATCGGGGAGCAGAATTTAGCTTGTAAATAGTTTTCTTGGAATTTAAATGATATTTGGAGACAGTCCTTATCTTGTAAAGGGATCTGCTTGGTGTGGTTACATTCTTGTTTTTTTTTCCCCCCATAATGGATGATGAGATAACAGGTAGGGGGACAAGGGCAATTGTTCTCCTTGGTAGGTCCATCCTGTCTTTATGTAGTCAGGGTAACATTTTCTTCCAATGCCTGCTGATCTCTAAGGGTTTTGAATTCAAAACACTCATTATACCAGGGAGCTATATTTTGGCGGGAAATTCCCTAAGCTCCTTCAGGAGCATGGGCAAGAAGATAAAAGCAGATCCGTGTGGTTGATCGTGGCGGGGATGAGACAGGGATGACGACTGTACAACGCTGAGGCTGATTTCAAGTTTGAGGAGCTTGACTGTAATAATGTCAAGAGGCTCCCATAACCCATGCCCGGTTGGGGTTGAGCCGGAGAAATAGCAACTTCATTTGAGCACACGACTCTCCTCCGCCAGCAAAGCTGACCAGGGCTGGCACTTCTGCCTGCCACTTTTTTCCTGCAGAAGGGGGTGGGGGAGAAGAATAGGAGAGAAAGCAAAGAGGGTATTGATGTATGCATAAAATAGACCTGGCTCAAGTCCATGGAACTACCCTAAGCTTATTGTCCCTAACAGTTATTGGCATTTGCCTAGACCTCACCCAATAAAGAGATAGATGACAAAACTTTTAGTTATTTATGTCAGTGCAGTTGCATAAAATTCTGGGTGATTTATTCACTCAAAAACTACTTTTTAACTCCCGATTATGTGTCATACCAATCTTTAGAATACGTACTGAGGAAGCTGTAATAAAAAGAAAACAAAAACAAAACCCCAAATCAATGCCTTCTTAGCACTCACATTCCAGTGGTGGAGAGAGACAGCAAACTATTATAAATAAGTAAAATGAGTAAAAGAGGCAATATGTGTGATAGCGATGAATGCAGAAAAGGAACATGTTGGAGGAACTTTTAGAAAAGCTAGGCAGGAAATGTCTTATTGAGAAAGAGGGTTCTGAGTGAGTCCGTGAAGGAATTGATGGAGTGAGCATGACAGAGGCTTGGGGAGGCTCAAACAGCTTGAAACCCAAGGTGCTAAGCCACACCTGACATCAGAGAGCTGACTTGGCTGGAGCAGGGACAGTAGGGGACATTAGGGAAATGGAATAGGAGATGGCACTGGAAAGATAGCAGGGGTCAGAACAAACAGAGCCTGAAGGGCAGAGTAAGGACTTTTCCTCTGGTCACCATGAGATCTCGGAGGAGCTTAAGCAGAAGATTGGCGGGCTCTGAATTACTTTTTAAGGGATTCACTCTATCTACTGTGTCAAATAAATTTGGCAAAGGTACAAGCAGGTAGATTTATTATATTATTTCAATAACCTAGGCATAGTGGTTTGGTCCAGGATGGAGCAGTGAGAACAGGATGAATTCTAAATACATTTTAAAAGCTAGAACCGAGATGATTTGCTGTTAGACTAAACAGAGTCCCCAGGTGATTTTATGTTTGTCTACGAGAGTTTGAGAGGAACTGACTAGAAACTAAGACAGAGAGGGAGCTAAGGATGTATACAATATTTGACAGGCCACAATAAGGGCCAACTTGAGATGAGTGATGAATTTAAAACGAGATCAGTCAGGATATTTTGTGTCTTCTCCAGACACAGAGAGGGTAACTTAACCAGGGTTGTGATTCTGATATTGAAATAAACCTAACTTCTATGATTAAAACTAAACCCTTCCTAGCACTCTGGGAGGCCAAGGCGGGAGGATCGCTCGAGGTCAGGAGTTCGAAACCAGCCTGAGCAAGAGCGAGACCCCGTCTCTACTAAAAATAGAAAGAAATTAATTGGCCAACTAAAAATATATAGAAAAAATTTAGCCAGGCATGGTGGCACATGCCTGTAGTCCTAGCTACTTGGGAGGCTGAGGCAGAAGGATTGCTTGAGCCCAGGAATTTGAGGCTGCTGTGAGCTAGGATGACACCACGGCACTCTAGCCCGGGCAACAGAGTGAGACTCTATTTAAAAAACAAACAAACAAAAAAAAAAACTAGACTTTTTTTTTCCTTTGCCTCTTAGCAAACCCAGACAGAAGTTGGTCACTCTCAGGAAAGCTTGAAAGTTTCCAGGATGATGCAGAAGAGGACAAATGTGACAAGCGCTACTGATGATGAAGCAAAATAGAACATGAAACCCTTTCTTCTTTGTCACTTTTTTAGGGGCTGGAAACACCATCTTTAAGGTGTTAAATTGAATCTTATCGGTAACAACAACAAAAAAAAAAACCCAAAAGCTTTCTAACTCCTTCCAATTATGCTTTTGTCAAACTTTCAGGACTTCTGTAGACAGCTGGAATTCAAAACCAAAAACCTAGCCAGCCGTTCCATCATCTGTGTTTAAATCTCCGTGGGACTTTATAGTGTTTTCCCTACGAGCAAAATTTATGTTTTCAAAGTTCAGCTTATATTTTTTTGTTGAAAAATTGCAATACACACAATGAAGTTTTTTACTGCTATATGAAATTGAAGGACCAAAGAGAAGTCTGTGTATTTCACAATGTTTGATATAGTGTTAGATTATAACCTGAGGGAATCAATGCACCTTTAAAAAGAAACTCGTGGGGATCCCTGTGCAGCAAATTCAATCATTTGTTCAGCTACTCATCGCATTTCTATAGTACACTTGCCATGTGCTGGGCTCATCTGAAGGAACCAAACAGGCTCTTAAAATGACAGTCCATAGTAGTAAAACATATTCCATTTTGAAAAGTGAACATAAAAAAAAAATACAACTTTTGAATTAAGTATTTCCCCGGTTACATTCAGATCATCATTATCATGTTGTGAGAGTGACCTGGTTAGTTTTCATTTACAGAGAGATTTGAAGGGTGTAAGACTGGAGCTGCAATACTTCAGTTGAGAGACATCGGGAAGCCAGGAATTATAAATGAGGAGACAGATTTCAGAAATATTTGTAGGGTAAAATTGGCAGGGCTTTATGCCAGCAGAGAGTGAAGAATGAAGAAGTAAGATGAGTCAAGGATGCTACTCGGAATGATAGCTTAGGCGAAATGGTGGATGGTGAGGCCGTTAACTGAGCCAGGGAGTCCAGGAAGAAAAAGTGTAAAGGGAAGATGATACATTTAGGTTTGCCCGTGTTAATTTCAAGGTGCCTTGGGGCATTCACATGTAGAGATCCAAAAAGCAGTTGAATATAGAATTCTGAGACTCGGGGAAAAGGTCTCTGCTAAATTTAAAAAGCTCAGAGTCATCAGCATGTAGGTGGAAGTTAAAACATGAGAGCAATGAGATTGCTATTGTCAAATTTATGTGCATGGAGATTACCTGTCAGTGTTCACACAACTTTGGAAGCCCAATTATTGAAAGCCTTCCACTGAGACCTTTTGAATTAGCTGAATGAACCCGCAAAATATATTACAAGATGCCAAAGTAACTCTATTGGTTTCAACCTCTAAATGTGTCCCCAAAGACCTCAACAGGAAATAAGTAACAGAGTTTGCCTGTACAAATGCACCCAGAAAAACAAAGTACATAGAAAAGTAACATCTCCCCTGCCAAACATAAAGTATGTCCAAGTAGAAGTTGAATTCTGATGGTTTTCTAGTACTGTTTTATAGGAATTCTTTCTTCCATGTATGAAACTGGGCTGCCTCGGTTTATCCCAACTCTGTATTTTTGGTTGTCACTTATAAAAACTTTGTATGTGGCATTTCAAGAGGGCCTTGAGGAATTTCTTACAAGAGCAGACTTAATTAATGTTTCCAGCTGTGTGGAACTTTCTGAGCCCCAGGCAGTGAAGAGGAATGTATTAAATAGGAGGCCAACCTGTCTATATTCATTCACATTTAATAACTTTTGATCTCAGCTCAAGAAAAGTGTTGAATTTGGGTAAAAACAAAGCAAGGTTTAAACTCTTCACCATCCTTCCATGACTTGCTTTTTTATTAAGCCATTTTCAAAATTATGGATTCCAATCAATTCTTGTGTATTATGTCGTGAACAAGATGCGTCTCCTCACAGAGAACAGGACATTGTCCCTGATAAAAAAGAGTGTGGGCTGGCCAGGTGTGGTGGCTCATGCCTGTAATCCTAGCACCCTGAGGCTGGAGGATCATCCTGAGGCCAGAGGATCAGGAGTTTGAGACTAGCCTGAGTAAGAGTGAGACCCCATCTCTACTAAAAATAGAAAGAATTAGCTGGGTGTGGTGGCACATGCTTATAGTCCCAGCTGCTTGGGAGGCTGAGGCAGGAGGATGGCTTTAGCCCAGAAGTCTGAGGTTGCTGTGAGCTAGGCTGATACCATGGCACTCTAGCCTGGGTGACAGAGTGAGTATGGGAGTTTGTGTCCTACAACAGTACTGTATACCTGGCTTTTGCCCAAGATCAAGATGGCTGAAGCAGCAGAAACGGGCTGGATCACAAGAACAGATTTCCTGTGGGAGATTTAAAATCATTATATTCAGTTTCTAGAAGGGCTTCTTGGAGTTAAATAAAGTGGGTTTTGAAATCAAGAGATGGGTTTGAGGCCTAATGTAATGCTGATTTGCGTGCGATTTCGAGTAAGCCCTTCATCCGTTTACGATCTCTGTATTGTCTTTAGTAAACCATGAACAGCAAAACACTCCAGCCTCACCACTACTTGAATCACTTAGCTATTGCTGCAGAGCAAACCATCCCCAGACTCAGGGGCTTAACACAGCGATTATTTACTATTGCATGTCATGCAATCGCAGGTCAGCTGAGGACTCGGCTTAGGTTTGACTTGGCTGGGATGGCTTAGTGGAACAGTTCTGCTCCATCCATATCCTGGACAGAACTAGCCTGAGAAATGTCCTTCTTGTGGTGGTAGCTAAAGCACAAGATCACAGCAGAAACACAAAACACCTCTCGAAGTCTAGGCAGAGATTAGTTATGTATTCACTGTGGCCACATTCTATTCTACTGACCAAAGTAGGTTACATGGCCCTAATCAAAGTCACCGTAGAGTCACATGGCAAAGGGCATATATACCAACATGCGTACCTACCAACAGGGTGGGCAGAGAATTGGAACTGTTCATCCAATCTACCACATTTAGGACAACAGTAAAAATGCAAAAGTACTTTGCTAAGTTAGAAAGACCATGTAAATATTATGTACTATCATTGATGAAATTTCAAGGAAATATAATTAATCAAATGTATATACTTATCTTTTACTCAACCTTTCAGCAATTTAAAAAACTAATTTTTTTTTTTTTGAGACAGAGTCTCGCTCTGTTGCCTGAGCTAGAGTGCCGTGGCATCAGCCTAGCTCACAGCAACCTCAAACTCCTCAGCTCAAGCGATCCTCCTGCCTCAGCCTCCCGAGTAGCTGGGATTATTGGCATACGCCACCATGCTCGGCTAAACTTTTCTATGTATTTTTAGTTGTCCAGCTAATTTCTTTATATATATATATACATTTTTTTTTAGTAGAGACATGGTCTCGCTCTTGCTCAGGCTGGCCTCGAACTCCAGAGCTCAAACGATCCACCCACCTTGGCTTCCCAGAGTGCTAGGATGACAGGCATGAGCCACCGCGCCCGGCCAAAAACCTGAATTTTTAAGATCTACACTGCTTGATTATCTATTCTGTTTCTGAAGTAGAATAAATATGTTTTCATTGTTATCACATAACACCCTCCATTTATATAAAACAACAACAAAAATCCCTGGTATTAAAATAAAAAGTTATGTGGTTTTTTTAGTAGTCCAACAAAAAGGTCGCTAAAGGATGTACAAAGACAATCTTGATATCTTCTGTGTCTGTTAGTAAGTTACCTGGCTGACACCTGCTGCTAAAGAAATATTATCTTTCTTATTTTATCCACGTTTTGAAGGGAGAGGATCATTGATTTTTTTTTTTTTCACTCTAATCTCAGGTCTAATTCTCTCCATTTTGGAATCCCCGCATCATTTTGGAGACAGGCACTTAAACGTGGATCAGCACGGTTTAAACATCACACTCAGAAATCAGTGCGCCCTCCCGTAGCTTTTATCTCTAAGCAAAGTTCTCTGCACAAAGCGCCTGTGGTAGAATATCAAAGACGGGAGCGGGTTGCACATTTCTAAAGATAGCTGGAGAGAGTTTAAGCAGCATTCAGATTTCTATCCTTATTCACAGCCAGCTTATCCAGCTCCATAGTTAATTATATGTGTTTTATTTTAATTAAAGAAACAAACAATGACCCAATGAGAGAATTTCTTTATTTTGGACCTTGTATTCTCTTCCTCCTCCATCTCAGCCTGCTTTCCTTAGGGCTGAGGGATGGATGTGGGCAGTGTAACCACCCCGCACCGTCCGATTCTCTTTTGAGAGTGGCCTTGGAAACCAGCCAGATTGCATTGTTATCCTTCTGTCAATTACAAATGTGCCAGACACCCAGAGCATCAGGGAGGAAGTGCAATTATTAGAAGCTACCCAAGAGAATATCCCAATGTCATCTCTGACTTGCCAGATGACCTTTAGAAAATCAGATGTGTAAAAGAGGGATGATAAATTGTTCTCTGGGCCAATCATGCAAATGAGTAGAAGCACCAAAGGTGAAAAGAAATTATGGCAAAGAGAATTCCAAAGAAACCAATTTTTGTTCCTGAAAGAATTGTCTTTTAATACAAAGAGAATCTATTCCAAATAATGGCTGAAGTCCTTCTGTATAAATTGGTCATAATTTACCATCCTACTCCTATTCATGTGTGTTAATCCCAATGGCTTCTTCCTGCCAAAAACCCATGTCCCTAACATTCATTTTTGTTTAATTTTTGGTGAAGCATTAATGGTTTTACAAATAATATCCTGTATCCTAATGCCAGAAAAATCTTTGTTTTCTCTTGGATGTAGGGCTGTGGGGATCAGAGTGAGAACAGAAATGAGAATGCAGACAAATCTATTAATATTTATACTATGTGTCCACGGCTATAGCAGCTTCTCTGGCCTGATTGGGGTCCTCCACTAAGGGGACAATATTCTCAGAGTAGGTTATTACAGGAAGAAATTCTTCATCACCAGAAAATTGGCCTTTTCAGAATCTGTGGTAGTAAGAGACACTTTGAGCTCTGAAACCAGTTGGATAGAAAGGAAGCCAACATGAATTAGCACTGAATATGTGCTGACCAGGTTCTTTAGGGTAGTATATATGTATCATTTCATGAGCAACAAAATGGCTTAGTAATGAAATTCAAATACTTATCATTCTACGATAATGCTTTGTTGATAATGCCCAATATTTCACATAATTTTTTTTAAGTTGTCCAAGATCCTTTGAGAACAATGTACAATGAGCCCCAGATTGGCTCTGTCCATGGTAGAGATTTATAGTCAGGGCCATTCACTTTCCCTGGAGAACCCTGATTAATATGCCAACCTTCACTCTTTCTATATGTATACTAGAATTCATTCAATCCCAAAGTTAACCCCCTGGTGTTAGCATCAGACCCTCAGATTAAAGGGCGTAATTCCCAACAAGACTGCCCTCACTTCAGATGCCAGCAGCAAGTCAGAGGGTACCCAGGCTATCTGTACTTCTGACCAATTCTAGCATTTTGGGAGGCCCAGGTGGGAAGATCACTTAAGGCCAGTAGATTTAGACCAGCCTGGGCAATATTGCGAGACCCCATGTCTACAAAAAATTTTAAAAAATTAGCTGGGTGTGATGACCTGTGCCTGTAGTCCCAGCTACTTGGGAGGCTGAGCCAGGAACATCACTTGAGCCCAGGAGCTGGAGGCGGCAGTGAGCTATGGTCACTCCACTGCACTCTAGCCTGCACAACAGAGTGAGACCCTGACTCAAAAATAAACAAATAAAATGACAAGGTTTTGCTAGTGAGATTCAGGCAGGCAGAAGCCAAAGACTATAGACAGTGAATGCCAACCAAATGATTCAAATAAAGAAAGGGAGAGGCCATCCCATAACTTTCAAAACACACCTGAGGGCTTTTATACTTGGAGTACCATAACTATTTAGACTTCTTTTCTGGCTGTCTTTCTTATTAGACTCTTTTCCATTATTTTACACTTATTCCCTATGAATACTGGCATCACCTGGCTCAAAAGCCACAGGTGGTGGCTTTTTCATCTTACGAGGTTTCATCCTCTCAGGACTGATCTCCTCCTAAATTAAGAATAATGATCTTATCCCATGATGATAACTTAACATAGTCACTTTTTTTCCACCCTAGAAAGGAGCACTTCTTAACTCAGAAATCCATCAGACACGTTTCCATTCATTGATGAATACAATGAAAGTGAGTTAAATAGACAGAAATAGCTGCCCTCATGGATCTATCATTCTAGAAACAGAAGGAAGGACATTATATTCTCATGAACAGCTCATCCTTCTTTCTGCCTATTTGCTACCTCTCCCTCTGTTTTTACACTAGTTAAAAATGCCGGAATGTCGGATCACTTTGTGCCTTCTAGTCGTTATCAATATTTGGAACTTGGACATGAGAAACAAATGAAAAAAGATGATCATCAAAAGAAGAAGTGAAATATTGAATAGCCTTTGTTTAAACTTCCACAAAAGCTTCAGGTTTTATTGCAATATAAAAGCCACTGATGTAATGCTCGTTTGATTTGCTTAGCAGGAGCACAATGTGAAAATTCCTTGAGCAGAGAAAACAGCTGGTTTGCCAAATCTGCACATTTGGCTGTACAACTGGCTCTATTGGTAGCTTCGGGCTAGCAATATTTTTTCCTGACAATTTACATGCTGCTCCAGCCCAAGGTGTCTGAAATGAAGTCTTTGCATAAACACAGTTAGAAAAGAACTTGGCTCCCACTCCTGGTTAGAACTCGGCTTTGAAAAGGAAATTCACACTGATCCATGGTAATGTGATAAGGTTGAGCCTTTTCAGCACAGATTTGCTGTGCTGAAGGCCCATTGTTTTATATGACCTTATGTAAAATATAACGTCAATAATCCATATTGTCTGCTTTAATGCTGTTATTCACAATACAGTATCCAGCCTACCTTAGCCACTTTGCAATCCGGAACCCCTCCACACACAAATTAACACAAGATAACTGTGGAGGAACATGGTTGCATACAAATTGTGCTTCTCTGGCAGGGAGTCACTTCTCTGCTCCTCTCAGACAAAGCATTTTAATTCCTTGTTTTTTTTTTTTTGTTTTTTTAAAAACAGAAAAGAAAAATCAGATCATTTTCTTGGATCTCCAAATTTCCAACTGCTTAAATGGCAGATTTCATCAAACTAATTAAAATTTCTTTGTGGCTAATCACTTTGGGGGCTCAGCTTCTGGAGAATGCATAAATAGAATTTTAAATTTATCTGATTTTACTCTAAAATGGGATTAACTAAGCACATTTGGAACCGAATATAAGAATGGTATATGCTGTCTTAGGGCTTGCATTCCATTTTGTTAAACAATTGATTTTCTACATTATCCTTAGGTCCCAGGGTATAATGTGTAAACACATCAGAGGGAGATATAAAGTGAGCTAGAAAAATAATTGAATTACCTCAAAATTCTCTAGGGTGGTAAAAATCTATGACATCCATTAAAATTCAGATATTGTAAAAGCAATCAGAATTATTCTATTACAATTATCTTTAAATTGGGAGAATAACAAATTGTATCCTGGGAGACTATGACGCAAAAGATTTTATCATTTTTGGAAATTTGGAACGATCACAGACTTACACAACAATTATGAGTACAGTAACAGAGAACTTTTTTCTGAAACATTTGAGAGTAAATTGCTGACCCTTTGTCATATCACTACCTAGTGGCCCATAAACAAAGACATTCCCCCGCATCATCACTACAACACAATCGTCAAAGTCAGGAAATGAAACTGATAAATGACTGTCATCTAATCCTAAAATCTCATTTACGTTTCAGCAGTTGTGTGAATAACGTCCTTTATAGCCAAAAGATTCAATTCAGAATCACAAGCTACATTTAGCTGTGATCTCTCTTTAATATCCTCGAGTTTGGAGCATTTCCTCTGTCTTTCTTTGAATTCATGACCTTGACACTTTTGAAGATCACAGGCTGGTTATCTTAAAACCATCCCTCAATCTGAGTTTGTGTCATGGCGCCTCATGCTCAGATGTATTTAAATGATGCTTCTTTAGCAGGCACATAACTAAAGTGATGCTGTGTTCTCATTGCATCCTTCCTTATATGCCATGCGATTTCCATTTGTCCCACTCTATTTGTTTAGTTTACACCACTTAATTCAGATGGTGTCTGCCAATTTTCTCCAATGTAAAGTTACTCTTTTTTCCTTTATAATTGATAGTAATTTATTGGGAAGTACTTAGAAATTATATAAATAGCCCAAATTTGTGTTTGTGTGGACTCATGGTTTCCTATTTTATCCAATTGTTTATGATCTGCTTATTTATTTTGTTTATTTATCTGTTTATTTATTTTGATGTGATATTATCTCATATTTGGCCTATGAGATTTCTGTCTGGCTTCTGTATCCTCTTGACATGTTCCCACCATTCTTTGAGTGTTTTCTTGTTTTCTCGCATAACAAGATGTTCCAGGGGCATGTTGAGCTTTCCCTCTCTCAACACTGGAATCAACCATCTCTCCGTGGAGCCCCAGAATGATATTTAGAAGTCAAGAACTGGGTGCTAAATGTGCTTATCGCAATGGGTATGACACCATTCCAAGGCTCTCTAATGAAAAGAGCTGGGCAACATATACATATACACAAAGTGCATTCATGTTTACATCTACATTTATTTTCATCCCGATCATATATACATTGAAAACCATGAGTTCACAGCAATGCCTATAATTTCGATCCAACATCTTGGAGTTCAATCTAGTTGTCTCCTTTTCTGTATTTGTATCTCCATTTCTCTGATAGTGGGAAACCTGTATCCTCTTCTTTTTAATTGGTTTACTTAATTGATCAATCCCCTTGCATCTAACTAATATCCTGTGTCTGCCGCCATCTTCTCCCCCACACAAATGCCCCTCCTTACGCTACTCTGACAGAGCCCTCCCATGACTGGTGTCCTAGTATGTGAATACCTCCATCACCCCAGTTGGCCCTGGGACCCCCCCAGACGAGACCATTCTTTTTCATGGATGGCTCCTCACCCTAGCCGGGCTCCAAGAGTACCCTCCTGCATAGACATCCTACTCTCCTTTGGCACTGTCTCTGGGCTAAAGTGTCTCCCTCACACTTTGGGCACAGATGTTTACTTTATCCTATTCTACCTGAGGATTAAGGTTAAATTAATGTAGAAGAGAAGAGACAGGAAAGGAAAGGAAGGGAAGGAAAACAGAAAAGGGAGGGAAAGGAAGAGTGAATGAGAAAGAGCTAAGACATTCATTGAAGTTCCAATGTATCCCTGTTTTTATATATTGACAATATATGGCATGATGTTGTGATTCATTCACATTGCAAACTTGTCATGTGTGAAACGTCCATAACCTTGGATGCTCCTGTATGTCTCTAAAAAGAATGAAATATGTGCTTTTTCTTGAACTTGCAACATTAATGAGGTCTTAACTTGCTCAGATTGCTATTATTTTGCCAGTTCAGTGTTAAGAAGTCATTCAGATGGCAGATATCAAGGTACATTTTATACTAAACCATGAAAATATATTGAAGGGCATTAGAGAAAGGCTAAAGCTATTATTCAGAGACATTTTAATTTCCATAGTTCATGTTGACATCTATCTCACAGTATCAGGAAACAAGTTTTAATTTTTGCAACATGGGTTGGTAGTCATATGTAAAGAAATAATAATTAAGAGCAAACTGATATCGCCATAATTTACAGCAATATGATTTATTTTTAATAGACATGAGCATGTTATAAAGCAATTTATCACGTCAAACAAAGTTATAACGTTTCAGAATGGGTCATTTAGTATATTATATCATGGCACTTTACTTGTTAGAAACTATTAAGAAATTTTCCCAGCCAGCATTTTTTTTTGTTTGCAAAGATCCTTGTTTTCTTTTGCATTGCTAGTGAAGTGAATCTATTTCAATATTTAATCACTGTCTGAGTTTAGCAGGTATAGAAGATTTATGGTTTTATCTCATTTCTTTATATTTACATAGTGTTTTTTTTCTTTATTAGTGCCTAGGCTGAACAAGAAAGAATAATAGAATAGCTAAGATAAGAGATATTATTTTCTATTTAATTTTTCTAGATAGTTGATTTGGATTTTCAGATGAACTATACATAGATTTTAGCATGAAATTAGATTCTCATTTTATGAGTGCCAATTTCATGTTACCCAAAAAAGAAGAGTTTATTTTATCAATTATAACTATTTCTCACAAAGTCAGGTTCTTGATTTATGACTTTATTTTATTAGGCTTGGAAACCCTTACTAAACATATAATTAGAAAACAAAAGCTCAAATCCCTAGGTCTTCTTACTACAGTAGCGTTTCATTCCAATATAAACCCAGCTCATAAAAGATCTCTGTTCTTTCTAAAACAAGGTGAAACACTGACTTTAATGTCAGCCTACTGAAAATGTGTTCATGGAATTAAAATACTGGCAAAGTTTTCCTCCCTCTCAGCACATGTCTGGCAAATTTAAAGAATTCCCCCAGTCATTGAGATCATTTAATCACCTCTGGCCCTTTCCTGTCCCCTTCATAGCCATCTGGGTTACTTTTTGATTCATAAGGCTAATCTTACCATATCCCGTAATAGGCCAGGTGTCACTAATGAAGGGCTTGCGTTCAGCAAACCTTCATACTTCTTCACAACCACTGAAATGGCAGTCTCCCTACCCACACACGTCTCCTGTACACTTCCTTGTTCCTGTTCCACTTTGAAGGGCTGTCATGTTAAAACTAAAGACTTAAAAGACTTTTGTTTCTTCTCATTCTCCTTCCCACAAATCTTCTAAATTATATATATATAAAAAAAATGTAGCCACACCCCAGACTTCATTTGCAATTTGTATTGTTGGTGGTATTGGTGCATAAGAAAGGAAATACTATCTGAGAAAGTGTTTTGTAAAACAACGGTACTTTGCCAATCTCCAGAAATGGATGGGGATTTGAGGTGAATGAGATTGTAGTGTCCACGCAGTTTGTGGACTTATTAATAAATTACGTCTACTCCCTGTCAAGGCATTCTGGGTCCTGTTTCTCCCAGGTTGCCTGGTTACTTACTGTCCCTTCTGGTCCTTTCACTGCTCAGGACCTAAGGGGAAATTGAACCTTATTTCTAATCTTTCTTGTCTCTTCCAACAAACACTTGTTGAAATTCACCATACCTATGACCTATTTTCTTTGGACCTCCTTTTCTAAAGCCATAATCAGGTATTCCCTGATGATGTGTTAAGTGATGCTAAGGTATGGATGGCTGCTACTCTCTTAATGGGGTAAGATGCAGAGAGACCCTGCCCTGGCATTTTAGGCCAAGTCGACCAGCGCTTGGAAGACAAGATACTTCTGAAAGACTCAACCTCGCTACCGATAATAAAAGCCAATCCAAGTAAAAAATACTTTCTTACGCAAAAACTAAGTTTTCTTATTCAACGGGACACACAATTGTGTGCTCAGCAGAGCCAGTGGAGCCAGACTGCAGGGGTTCAAGTCCTGACTCCCCACTTTCACTAGCCGAGTGAATTTGGGCAAATTATTTCACCTTCTGTGTCTCAACTTCCATTTCCACAAAATGGAGAATGGACAAATAAGATGTGTAAGGACAATGTCAGAAACTATTATTTTTAGTGGTGGAACAGTGCATTTGTTTAACAAATAAAAGGGGGAGGAGGTTTGGAGCAAGATCTAACACTCAAATCCTGGCCACCCACTACAATAGGTGAGGTGTCTGTAAAGTTGCTCACCTCTGCATGCCTCAGTTGTTTCACCTGGAAAACTAGGAGCATCATGATACTTACTAGAAGATTAAGGAAATACGTGTAAGGACACTTTAACATCACCTGCCCCACAAAAGGAGCACAATAAACATTAGCTGTGACAATAGAAACACCTGAATTCAAATGGTAGTGCTATATGTCCTACATCAACGTACCCAAGTCCGTATAAAATAGAGAATAACAATACAATAAATATTTCTACCTAATGCATTACATTATGTCTTTAAGCCTGTGCTTTCTACTTTCTTTTTTTTCTTTTTAAAGCAAAGCTAAATCAAGTAAATAACTCTCTTTTTAATGTAAAAAGCATTGTACCAAGAGCTATACTGATGAGGAAAAATACAGGTGAATTCATTCAAAATGCATTCATTTCAGAATTGGTTCTGAAAAGGCTAATTGTAAACGTCTCTTTCTACATGTGTTGTGCTCACAGGTGGTAAACACAGCTCTAATAAAAAAGGACCACATGCAAAGCGCCACGGATGCTCTGCCAGAATGAGTTTGTGTGGCCGTAGTTTAGTAATAGCAGAAGCATTAAGTTCTCACGAGATGCTGATATGAAAGCAGCATTTCTCCCATTTAATGGACTAAAGACATTTCTGTCGACTGAAAGTAGATTATGACCCACAAATTAGGAATTTCAATGAAATATGTACCACTGACATAAATAAAAATTGTATTTTTTTAAATTTTTAATTTATTTTAGTACTAGGATAGAAAATGAAAAGGCGGAGACTTGTGATTTGAAGGATTTTGTCCACAGTATCTATATTTTACTTGCTGTTGGAAAATAAAGATAACCCCCTGTTGCTGCCGCTACTCTACTATTAATACAAATATTCACGTTTCTTCTACCTGATATTTATTAATTTTGTTTGATGGACTAGCTATTGTGCTAAGCACTTTACATGTATTAACTCATTTACTTATCATAATAACTCTACGATGTAGACTCCCGTTTTAAAAATGAAGAAACCAAGGAACTAAGACTTGAATACCTTGCCCAAAGGCCCTCATAATAAAAAAATCAGAGACAGTCTGCCTCCAGAATATTCTTATGCTATACCACCTTCTTATATTAAACTTGAGGCATTCTGAGAGAAGAAATTTTCTATTATCCTTGTTGATTTTTTTCTTTTTTATTCTTTCTAACTGGGCAAACACACTGTACTTCCAAGGGTTTTGTGTGTGTGTGTATGTATGTGCATAAAATTTATAGCTTGAGACAACGATGTCTATTTGCTACTCAATGATATGTGAAATCAGCTGGCTATCTTGGTCTGGTAGCTGAGACACAGGTGCTCACATGACAAAATAAACGTTGGCACAGATTTACGGGGCATTTAAGGTAGCAGGCACTGGCAAGAGAGGAAGGAAGATGGGATACTCTAAATTGAATACCTTCACCTTAGCAGGGGTCTCTGTTGTCGGGTGGCATGGGTCAGTGGAATAAGGCTGCTATTCCTTTTGCTTTGTAGAAGATTGTCTCTATCTTTCTTAATGCATGACTTCACCATTGTACGAAATGTGCAAAAATGTGTCCTTATCTCAAAAATAAAAAGAATGGCAAGGTAGAGATGGAGGATGAAATAGCATCTGTCAAAAGCTCTTAGTATCTAATTAGTACTGTTAAGAAATATTTGCAAGATCCAAGCCCATTGGTGCCCAGTGTTTTTTTGTACCCTCATGGCAATTAGCATGGCATTGACAAATTAAAGAAAAAGAGTTCTGATTGGTAAGGAAGCTGAAGGTGGTAAAGCCATACTGGCAGGCTACAGCATTTCAACTTAAGGGTTAATTCTGAGACTCTCTCAGCATCAATGTAAAATTTTTCATCTATAAATTCCCACATACAAAGAAGAGAGAAAAGGAAAGGAAACAGCCTTCTTAGTCAGGGCAATTTATTAGCATTGCTCAAGTCTGTGCAAGAATGTAAACTAGGACTTTTGTGAAATGTCTTCTAATAAATTCAGATCAGTTCTTCCAAATCCTCATGTTCTTTCTGAGCTGACTTAGTTGCACATTGCTCCTGGGAAAACACCATGAAGAGGGTTTGTGAACTGCATACAACTGTAATCCAAATGATAGCAATTTAGTGAGAAATGTTTGACAAATATTGGCAGGCTGATTATTTACCAAAAGCTATTACTGCTTTTGGATCAAAAGGGGACAATTTATTAATTAAATTGGAAGATAAAGACTTCATTACCCAGCTATTATTAAAATTTGAGAAACCACCTGTTTTCTTGCATTTTAATCTCATCCAAAGTTCTCATTAAGAATAACAAAAGCATTTTAATCAAGCTGCAACAAATGGGAAATGGCTAGTTCTATATGTGCTCTATAATTTATTAAATAGTTGATACAATAGGAGTGTGAAGACACAATTCATGACACTATTTATATACATACATGTAATAATACATCCTCAGTTTTTAAAAAAACTATATTTAATTCCAAAAGCCATCATTTGCCTCTATTTTTAATCCACTTTGAGTAAATGGTATTATGAAAATAGCTAATACTTATTAAGCACATAGGACATGCCATATAAGAGCTTGGTAAGAATTAATTGATTTAATACTCCAAACAACTCCATTTGAAGAGTGATATTATCCCCACTTTTACAAATGATGGAACTGAGGCACAGAGTAAGTAAGTCACTTATCCAAGGTCACATAGAAGTAATTATCAGAAGAGGGGTTAGAACCCTATCAGTCTTACTCAAAGCCTTTATTCTTAACTTCCAGAAAAATGTGTTATGCTTTTAATGAATATTTAATGAGTTCAACTACTATTTTCTGAATGTGGAATGACAATTATTAAATTCATCACTTTGGACTCTATTTAGGGTTATAGTCTCCAAAACAAAAATTATATAGACTAAATAATTGAACCAAGAGGTCATAAACTTAGACACCTCTACTAAAAATAGATTAAAAAAAAATTAGCTGGGCAACTAAAAATAGAAAAAATTTGCCAGGTGTAGTGGCATTTGCCTGTAGTCCCAGTTACTCCAGAGGCTGAGGCAGGAGGATCACTTGATCCCAGGAGTTTGAGGTTGCCGTGAGCTAGGCTAATGCCATGGCACTCTAGCCTGGGCAACAGAGTGAGACTCTGTCTCAAAAAAAAAAAAAAAGGAAAATCAAATGGGAGATGCATTAATAAAGATAAAGATGCAAATTAATTATGATATATAAAAGGGAGTGCCCCCAAAAGCATATGAGATACCACCTGCCAATGACAAGGGGAAAAACACCTCCCTCTGGAGTCTGAATTTGCTGCTGCCATTGGTCACGTTGTTGTGAGATTTCAGGACATTGCTGTCCTATATCTTGTACACACAAACAAGCATAGTGACCCTTCTACCGGTATTTCTTGTCATATTTTAATATATGGGGAAGCTTAGAAAACAAGTGTTCTGTCTGTTAATGAATTTTAAACCCCAGGGATTTCAGTTGTTAAAGACCTTCCTTCACTGTCAGCCATGAAAATTAATATTCAGAAAGAATTTTGAAAACCAATTATTCTTAAGTTTGATAATTATATATTGGGGAATGAATTAAAAAGAAAACTATTGTCCCAAAGATGTCTCCACAAAATACACTGGTGATATTAAAGACTTTTATGGATCTATTTCCTTTCTCAAAAGGTCTTTTCTTTAAGCCCTTTTTTCCTACAGAGACATTTCGCTTTAACATGAAAGTCATATTGTGTCTCATCTAGAATATTTGCACATGATGGTCTTCATTTATCAGGAAGCACATATTTAAACCATTTGTGCTATTTCAGTTTTCCTTGTGAAGCAGAAGTATTCATCATACTAGTTAAGGTTTATATTACCCTGTAGCAAAGCAATTTATCATATCCCTACATCAGCAACTTTTTTGATTATTAAAATTCGCTTGCAGAAGTAGACTTACTAGCATACAAGCTGCTATCTAATGAATTTTCTTTATTATTTGACCTGAAGTGCAGGGAAACTATATATTAAGACACATGATTTGAAAATAGTGATAGAGGATGCAGACATAGATTAATTAAGCTAGTATCTGGAAATACTTTAGCAGAATTTGACACTTAGCATATATAATGCAAACAACCCTCAGGAAATAGTAGCGTGAATCATTTTTTTCTCCTTTAGAAATAATTTTTATTTCCCACATCTGGTCTGCTGTAAAATGGTAATTTTGTGAAGCTCCAGAATCATTGGTTCAATTGTGAATAGTCATTATAATTAAGGGGATGTGCAATTGACTCAAGTTACTAATGACCACTCTCTTCCAAGTTGTTGAATTGTATTGCAGTGAATATTTATTCAGCATTCCTCTGTCTGTCTGACACCGTGCTGGTTTCCTTCAGAGATGTGCAAGAAGTTTTATACACTTCTTCTGTCTTCAAGGAGTTTTCAATCTATTTGGAAAGGGAAGATTTGCTCATATAAAGAAACAGATAACCACATAATGCGTGTTTTTAAACAGCAAAATGTAATCTAATGGAAAGTCAAAAAAAAAAAAAAAGAATGATCAAGGGATGCAAAATACCTTCTGCCTACAGGGCCCCTGGCCTGTAACCTAAACAAAGAAGCAGTCCTTGGGGTGGGGGCAGTGTGTGATGGGTGGTTAACAGCCTGAGGGCAGGGGGAGGTGGTGGGACCTCTCACAAACTGAAAAGCACACAAGTTCTACCTAAAGGATGTTATTTGCTATTCTGCTTCACTCAATCTACAGCCTTTTGAGAAAGAGGGTCAATCTTGCCATACTTTGTGATTTTTTTTCAAGAACAGCTGGATATCCAGATTTATCTGTGAACATTCTCAATTTTAATATTCAACTATTGCTTTTTTAAAAAAATCTGGACAGTCATTAAAAAGTGAGTCTATAGACAGCAAACAGTGGACAATTTTTTATTTATATTATGACCACAGATTTAGACAGTTCGTGCTCTTTGGGGTTGAAATTTAGCAAGTTGATCTGAAGGCCCCAACCATGCTCATATTAATATTAGGTATTACTTATCCCAGGAAGGTCAGAACCTGTGAATATTTGTGGAAAAGGGCTGTAAGTGTATGTGTAAAGCTAGCCTATGACCTAAGAGAGCTTAACCTCTTTTCTTTTTACTATCCTTCACCCCCACAGTGCTTATACAACTAGATGGCTGTACAAATGATTATACATTTCCATATCAACAAAAATAACTGATCAACTCTTTAAGAGCAGTGCTCCTCAGATTTTGCTGCATACTAGATTTACCTGGGAAGTTTTTAAAAAATTCTGGTAATTAGGATATACCCACTATCAATAATATCAGAAACTTTGGAGTTGGGGCCCAGCCATCAGTATTATTAAACACTTTGCAGATTGTTCTAATAGGCAGCCAAGGATAAGAACAGGTGATTTAGACCAGTGGTACTGAAACTTTGCTGCACATTAAAATCTCTTGGACAGTTTTAAAAATCTGGATGCCCAGGTCACACCTTGTATTGCTTATCTATTGCTGTGTAACATCCCATCCCATAATTTAGTGTCTTGAAATAATAACTATTTTACTTGCGATTTGAGCTGGGCTCAGCCAGGTGGTTCTTCTGTTGGGGTCACTCATATAGTCAATCTAGCTGATTGACTTAATATGGCCTCACTCAAATGTCTAGTGGTTGGCAGATTATCAAACCAGAACATCATATTTCTCCTTCACATATGCTTTCTGATGTTCTGGTTTGGATTGGTCATCCAAACAATATGATTTCAGGTTTCCAAATGTAGTCAAAAAAGTCAAGCCCCAATGTTTAAGATTTTTGAAGTTTTTGCTTTCATCATGTTTGCTAATATATTGGACAAAACAATTCATGTGATGATGCCCAGATTTTAGTGGTGGAGAAATAAACTATCTCTGGATGGATGGAGTGGCAAAAGGTCCTGCATAAAGAGGTGATGTAGCTGTGTTTGAGAGCCTTCCATTACAGTTGAATCAGTATTTCTGGAGGTGAAACATAGAGAATTTTATTTTTAAAAATCCCATTTTAGGTGACTCTAATGTGGGTCCAAGTTGAGGGCCAGTGATTTTGACCAGTGCTTCTCAAACTTTACTGTGCATTAGAATCACCTGGAAATCTTGTTAAATTATATAGATTTGCAAACCTCATCCCCAGAGACACTGATTCAATACCTGTGGAGTGGGGTGGGGGACTGACCCTTTGCAATTCTAAAAATCTCCTATGTAATGCTGACACTACAGGTGCTTCACCTGCATTTTGATTAGCATTAATTTGAACCATGCTGCAGAATTAATTATATATATTACTAAAAGAGTTCCTTGTCATTTGGCTGAATTGCTGTTCCCAGTTTGTCAGGTTTACCACAAGTTGGAAGAGTTGAGCATCCCATACCATACACAGGCACCAATCTTGCCCTGTCGTCATGGAATGGAGAAGTCCTTCATCAATAGTTCAAACCTGAGCATTATGGGACACTTGATCCTGGCCCTACCAGTTACTTATAACTCACTGCCTAAACCCCCTCTCCTTTTTCCTGCCACTTGGAACCCTGCATTGAGGCTGTCTTTTTACACCTGATTTTTACCTTTGTTTCCAGACTGGGAACTGAGATCTTGCCTCATTTCCCACATCTATTTAAAGAACTATGCCTTCTCAGTTACTCTTGGAATTCCTCCTGCTCTCTGCCACTGGATTTTATACACACCACCTACCAATTTTATATTGCATTTGCATCCTGGTTTTCTTCCTTGTGCTTACTATTGGTCCCTCTCTTTGTGCTGGTTATTTGCCATTGGCTATATCCAGACCTACACTCCTTCTTTCTCTACTCTATGCCTGCCTGAGAGCATGATACCTTATATATTGCATAACCTGGCTTTGTTGCTGGCTGGTTTCCTATATACCAGCGGTTCTCAGAGTAGGGTTCCTGGACCAGCAGCATCGCCATCACCTGGGAACTTTTTTCGTAGAACTTCAAATTTGGGGGCATTACCCCAAAGCTAGAAAACCAGAAAATCTGGATGTGGGAACCAGAAAATCTGGATGTGGGGTCCAGTAATCTGTATTTCAACCAACCTTTCAGATGACTTTGATTTGTGCTAAAGTTTGAGAACCACTGACATAGGATACAGCTCTTGCTAGGCACTGGCAAGACATCTACATACAGACAGAGAAAGCAGTAGGTTTATTTCTTCTCCTGCTTCTTTCTTGCTCTGGGCTGAATTTTCTGACAGAGTTTGCATGCCTCCACAACTTACAGCCCTTGTCGGCCAACCATTGCTCCACACTTTCAGTTCACTCTGGTTTTCAATAACATTATTTCCTCTTCTCTCTACTTCAAGATTAAGAGTGGTAGCAGCTTCCTGCTCTGGCTGGGCTCTAGATTTCAACGTCAGGTTTTGTTTCCTTTAACCCGTCTACCCATCAGTGCATATTCCCTTTCTTACAGCCTTCTAAACCATTGATTGGATTGTTTCCTACCGGCACCCTCAGATACTGCTGCCTGTAGATTTCTCCTTCCTGGCGTTCCTTATGTTGAACCCTCTTACCCAAGACCTAGCCTAGACCATGATAATAATGAAGTTGGAATAAATGTTATTTACTTAAAGGTTTGGTTTCTTACAAGGGCAATCTTGAGAGCACAAAAGCATTGCAAGTCATGATACTAGGAAGACAGAGCGCTTCCTAGAGTTCCTAAAATATCAGTGCACAGGCAGATTCTTCCTTAGTACTTACACACACAATTACATATGTATATTCATGTGTGCATGATGTGTGTGCTCTGTAGAGGTGTGCATGCAAAAAAAGCAGGGTGGAGAAAGAAAGAAAGAAAACGAAAAGAGCATCAAGGTTTTCTGACAAAATGAGAAATGAAACCCCGTAAATCTCCTGGCAGCTGCTTTGGATGTCAGAATACATTTGTCAGAAAAACAGTAGAATCTGGTTTGAAGAGCTCTTCTGTTTGGGGGAAGAAAGGAAAAGTGAGATTTAGCAGGAATGTGAACTAGATCATAAACCCAACTGGGTACTGATGCAGATGGTTTGCTCCCAACTTCAGTGGTCTTGCCTGGTCAGCAATGGTGGGCTTGTTTTTGTTTGTTTGCTTTGTTTTGTTTCTTTTCTGTATGAAAGCCCTCAGGGCTGATCACAGACAATGATAAATACCCACACAGCAGGCCACCAGTGGCAAAAAGTGAACTTGGCACCACATGTAAAAAATAGTCTGAGACATACCCAATTTAACTTTGAGCTTGACTTCAGCTTAGGATCAAGGTAAGGAAAAGCTGTAGGTGCACAAAGATGGTCTTCTAAAGCTTTTACAATTAAAGCAAACAATTTTTTTTTCCTGTACACATCACCAGTACTTATAATGATAAAGATCTTTTCTCCTGAGAATATTGAACAAAGTTGTTACAGTCATGATTCACATTTCGTAGGTGAACAATCCGAGAGCAGGCAAGGAGAGTCCTAGCAGTAAACATCTAGCAGAGGAGAGGAAATTGCTATCACAGCATGTAAAGGAATCAACTTTTAGTGTCTTGCATATGCTTTTCCTGAGCCATCTATGTATTTTGTGTTGTTCTTTTTTTAAATTTATTAGGGTCTTTACTTTAGCTTTAATTTGCAAATGTTTCTTATAACAATGTATTTTTAAAATATTTTTAATTGTGGTAAAATAATGCAAAATTTATCACCATAACCATTTTTAGATGTACGGTTCAGTAATGTTAAATATGCTCACATTGTTGTGTAACCAATCTCCAGAACTATTGCATTTTACAAAACTGAAATTCTATACCTACTAAACAACGTTTTCACATTTCTCCCCCATGTGTGTTTTTAAACCACATGCTGAATGTCATCTTTTAAAAAAATTCATATTCCATGTTCTTGGGTGTTTAACTTTATCATGCATTATAAATAACCCACCAGAATGAATTCATGGATTTTAAGTTAATATTTCTCTCTTTTAAGATACATTTACTTTATAAATATTTTTTAAACTTTTACTCTGCCAGACACCATGTCTGGAGTGGTGAGCAAAGCAAATATGTTTTGTCTCATGATGGCGCAAAATGTGTGCCGCAGTGCTGATAACAATATTGAGATAATGATGATAGTTACAGCGACTGACATAACAGTATAAATAATAATGAGGAATAATATCATACATCCCAGAGTTCTTAAGAGATGTTATGAAATTGTGCCTCTTCAATCCACCCCTAAAATGAATAATTGAGCAGCATACCAAGGACAGACTCTGCTCGTCTATTTTAATAGTATCTTCACCCGCTCTAGAGACCTGACACCGGGTAACCTATCCCAGATCTGCACAATCCAAGGCAAAATGGGTTGCCTTTGGCAGCTCCACTTTGCAAATCTATAGAATTGAACTTCTGTCTGGTGCCGGAGGGCTTGAGTTGAAAGCAGACATCAACTCTGCACAGGTATCTAATGGAGCCCAAGAATATCAACACAATCCCACATTACTCACCCTATTTAGTACCAACGACCTCCAGTGCTTCTCATATCACCATGGATAATTATTACTTGCTTCCCCAGTCCACATCTCAACTACTTATTTAAAAACACACACATAAACATAACAAAGACAAAACCTGGCCTTTGAGATGCTTAAGTGCATAGATACTAGAACGAGACTTCCAGCTTCCCATTCTGGCTCTCACACTTAGTACCTGTGTGACCTTGTGCAAGTTATTTAATCTTCGTGTCCCGATCCAGATGATTAATTAAGCTAGTTTCTGTATGTGAAGGTCTTAGAATAATTTCTGATGCACTCATAGCTCCGGGGAGCACTACCGAAGTATTTGCTACTAACAACTCAGTGATTTGGTGAACACAACACCAATTTGCAGCCAGTGCCTGGCAGTAATTCACCGTATTTCCTCATTCTAGTTCATGTTCATCTACATTCTCTTCTGATGCCTAAGACTACATAGCTTTTCATTCCACCTAGACAAAATTGCATGAGTAGAAAGAATAAGCTCTTAGCAAGTAAGAATACTCTTGAGATCAAAGGGTTCTAGCAGAGGGCTAGATGCCAACCTCCACAAAACCAGATCATTGTCATAGGGAGCGCTTTGGAGGGACTACCTGGTTAAAGGGTGTCTTTGCATCTATTTTTCTTCCAGTTGTTGCATCCCAGATACCCAGCAAGGTACTTAATCACTTTCTGTAGCTATATCTACTACATAACCACGGTCACTAGATACTTTCTTCTGAGCGCAGGAATATTATTCATGATCCTTATCCACAAGAGATAATCTTCAAGATTTCTTCCAATTAAAGTTCCTCTAAATTTAGTAACTCTTTATATAGCAAAAGGCTGTCACAGCACCCGTGACTTTCATATATACATATTAATAGCATTTTAGTCTTTAGATCCGAATTTGAAAGTCACATCCTTTAGAAAGCTTCTGCTAATCCCTCAGCCTTGGCTAGGTCTGATTATTTTCCATTCTTATAGCTAGCACCCTGTAACTCTTCATGACTATACTTAACACCTTTGTATTATTCATTGCATTTCTTTCTTCCCCATTAAACTCTAAGCATCATGAGGTTATTACGTCTGTCTGTGTCTCGTCTCTTCCTGTGCTGAGGATAATTTTTTTGGTTTTTTTTAGAGATGGGGCCTCACTGTGTTGTTCAGGCTGGTCTCTAAACTCCTGGCCTCAAGCTATCCTCCCACTTTGGCCTCCCAAAGAGCTCCAAAGTGCTGAGATTACAGGCATTAGCCACCATGCCTGGCAAGACAGTTCTTACTTTGGTTGTATTTCCCTATATCTAAAATATACTTTGATTTCCATAAATCGTCATTATTATCAGGTTTCTTTCAATTATTTTTTCTTTTGATTTTTTATTACTACTTAATGTTCATGACCCTCATCTCTAGATTCATTATGTAAGCCAGTCCAGATTGTAGTTAATTTTATGATGAAATAGAAAATGAATCTAGAAAACTCTTATAGAATGTCACCTGTAAAAGCTCTAGTGGCTTTGGCTATTAAAATGTAATTTCAGTTAAACATCTTACTCTCCATTGTGGGAATTTTGCTTTGGCAGAATCCAAACAGGATGAACATAAATCCTAATGAAATACGTTCATGGGACTCATTAGTCCAGCTCCCGTGCCTCACTGAAATTTACAGTACCTGTTAATTCCTACTAGCTTCTTTCACAGTTTTAAAGGTATCCATGGACTCTTATCTTAAACTGTACACTTTTGTTATGTACCACCCACAAAATTCTTCAAGGTTTATGCTCTGTATTTAAACAGCACATTTTTACAAGGTAATAATTTCTCTAAAGACATTATTTTTAAAATAATTTATCCTCCTCTTTTAAGAGCTTTCCAGAAAAAAATAAAAACAAGAGGATGATTATTATTGTTAGCCTTGGTGAGTAAACCATGTAATTGTTCTCTTTTGCTTATTAAAAATAAAATATCAACAGCGATTCATATTTACTAAGCACTGAGTGTCTAAGATACATTTGAGCTTTATGTTCTTCATGTATAAATTTAGAAATGAAGAAATTGACCCACATACAAATAGAATTCACCCAATACAAATTCACCCAAAAGAAATTTCCTGGTTGGATCACTTAGACAGGAGTAGTGGGTAGTGTCCCAAATTCATTCATTGAACAAGTATATCTTGAAGGCCTAAGATGAATCAAGCAGTAAGAATTCAGAACCAGTTCTTTCCAGGTCCAGGGCATGCATTTTCAGTTAAGTGCTACCTTGAGTGTGGAAAAAGTATTTAAAGTTAAAAAAAGAAAAACTTTGCTTGAGTCCCTTGTAAAAATTCACAAATTATGAAAATATAGTGACTTGATGTTGACTAAGCAAGGACACACTCTGAGCACGGAAACGAGGCACAGGGGATCAGGTTGCGGTTTCTGTGAGTCATTTCATAGGAAGAAGACTCTCACGGGGTTTTTATACTGTCTTTATGCAGTGCTTGATATAGTCCTATAACTTAATATTTCTTTCCAATCCTATTCTGAACTTAGGGGGATAAGAACATAAACAAATACAGCTGTTATGAGAAGGGAACATGTCCCCCCACTATTCCCCCCAACTTTTAAATTTGAAATGTTAACATTATTAATAGGTGAAGGAATGGAAAACTCTTACTTATAATAAGTCAAGGCAACAACCAGGGAAAAGAGGTGTGTGGGATATCTCTGTAAAGATGTTGCTCATTTTGCTAAATGCAAAAATAAAATTAGAATCAAATTAATAAATGTTGAATAACAAAACATTTAATAATATCATTAATGTTAGAAGTCTTAATGATTAGGAATTTGTTCACCTGCAAAAAGCAGAGACCTCCACCACAAATAGCTTAAAGCAATTGTCCTAAAGACATCTGACATTAGAATTACCCAGAGAGCACTTAGAGTTACCCACTCCTGGCTCCAGACCCCCATCTGTTTCTGATGAGATTGGTCTTTTTCAGGACCCCTGCATAGGTATTTTTTGAAAGCTTCCCTAGACATTTTAGTGTAAGTCAGTGTATTGGTTATCTACTGCTGCATAACAAATTACTCCAGGAATCTAGATGCAGCCTGGCTGGCTACCTCTGGCTTAGGCCCTCTCACAAGGCTCTAACCAAGATGTCAGCTAGGACTACAGTCATCTGAAGGCTGAGTTCTCCAAGCACAATATCCTCTTCTCTATCTCCCTGCTCCCTCTCTGCCTGTGATGTCCTTCCCAGCTCATCTTTCAAGGTCTACATCAGATCATACAATCTGTGATGCCTACAGGGACCAGGGAAATCATGTAAATGAGGGAAGTGCACGGGTGGTTGCATATTTAAACACATGGAAATAACATTTGCAACAAGAGATATGCTCCATCCTGCTTTTCTTAATGTTTTCTCCATGCTGGGACATTCCTTTGTCTTCTCATTTTGAAAGAGACATAATGATCCACCCAGGCTCATCACTGCCATGGGGGATATGGCAACAGTACTGTCAGTACTGTTATATGTGAGTCCTTACCTAGACCGGGAGAGGGGAGAGGCTCCATCTTTTGGTCGTATTCCTAGCCTAACACATAGAGTCCATCACATAGTTGACACCCTGTGAATACTTGTTACATTAACACATCTTGAATGAACAAATGAATCTAATAAAGAAATGTAGCTGATGTTGAGTAGACATGATCTGATTAGAGAACAAATAGGCTTTGATTTAGTAACAAAACATGTGAAAAAGAAATTTCCTGGTTGGATCCCTTAGACAGGAGTAGTGGGTAGTGTCCCAAGTTCATTCATTGAACAAATATATCTTGAAGGCCTAAGATGAATCAAGCAGTCTTTTAGACACTGAGGATCCAAACCAAAAAAAAAAAAAAAAATTCGTAGTGGAAGGGGACAAGTATGAAATAAAAGCAACAAGAAAAGCAAGTCCTATTTTCAATCTTTATGAATGCACATTTTGGAGAAACAGTGAAACAGGGATGGGGAGAGAAGGTACTGAGAACCTGAGGCATAGGGACATGGACAGGTTTATATAAACTAGTCGTGTTGGGCCTCTGTGAGAAGGGGACATTTCAGCAAAATACTGAAAATACTTAGGAGCCAGCCAAGTGGATATCTAGAGGAAGAGTGCTTCAGGCAAGTGGGAGAGTGAGTTCGAATCCTGAGGCAAGAGGATGCCTGTTCAAGGAGCAGCGAGGTGGCCAGGGGGCTGGAGAGAAGAGAGTGAGGGGAGAGAGATAGGGAGGGCATGAGGTTAGAGACATCCTAGCAGGACAGGAGAAAGAGGGTGTGAAGATCTTTTAGGATCCGTTTCCTGACAACGTTGACTTTCCCTCTGACGTAGGTGGAAGCCATTGGAGAAGTAGAACAGTGATATGATCTGACATATTTTAACGGGGCTATTCTGGTGACTCTATTGACACCAGACTGAATGGAGACAAGAGTGGGGCAGGATGACCACTTACACGGCAGTATAGATAACTCAGGGAAATCTGATGGCAGCTTGGGCCAGAGTCATGGTCACCGAGGTAAAGAGACTGATAGAGAACAGGGATTCCAAGCTCATTAGTTTCCTAAAATAAGTTACGATCTCATTCCTTGTAGAGCAGTAGCCTCGCAACCCAACCCGGTCAGCTCAGCTCAAGGGTATCTTCTTTGTGACACTTCTAATTTCAGTCCTGCCAGTATGGCAATGCAATGGCCTAATCACTTGCTTGTTTCCATTGCAGACAATGAAGAGCACTGGGGATTTTTCTGATTTTCTCCTATAATGTATTCTCCACCTTGAAGCCAGGGTGATCTTTTCATACTGCAAATCTGATTATGTTTCCCCTGTTTAAAACAGTTTGATATCCTCTCATTTCATATAGGATAAAACAAAATTCCATATCATGCCCCATGGTACACTTTTTGATCTGGATTCTCACCATGGTGTCAAATCTTCACAATCTGGGCCCTGGCAAAGCTGTCCATCTAGTTCCTTTTATGTGCCAAGCTCCTCTCACACCAGGGGTTGACCCATCTTATTCCTTCTTCCTGGGCTTCTTTGCACTCTCTTCTTCACCTAGTTAATTTCTTGTCATTCTGTCACAGTAGCTTGGTGCTCTAAGTGCTACTCCCTCTGGAACTCTTCTCTAAGATTTCTGAACATCATGTACTCCCCTATCATAGACTCTGGGAGCACCTGCACCCCTCCCTCATTGCATAAGTCTCTGTTACAGTTTTTTGTACTTTTGTGTGATTATTTAATTAATGTTACCTCCTCCTGCCACCCACTCCCCCAACTAGACTGTAAGCTCATTGGAAGTAGGGACTGTGTCTGCTTTTCTTCATCACTTATTCCCAGCATTTAGCACAATGTGTAGCACGTATATGTTGGATGGATGGATGGATGGTTGGACGGATGGATGGGTGAATGTATAATCTGATTGGCTTAGAACTTAAGCATTATTCATCCTGGCATTTCTCCCCATTCAGTGCAATTTGTATTCTTGGAAGCATGAATAGAGAACAATTGCAAGTGTTGATTGTCCCAAATGTGCTGCTGGAAAGCCGGGCTACAAAGACAGCCATTTTGCTCTGTCTAGGGGATAAATAGGCAGAGTTTGAGTAATGGCAATTAGAGCCAGAATTCAACTGGTGAATCACATTGACCACCACTCGAGTAAACCGATGGATTGTAATTATGTCTATTCCTCATTTGGAAGCCTGGGGAATAATGCTTTTGTTTGCCTGTGTTTTCTCCCTGGCACAGTCTGGGAACCCAGAATGAAAAGATTATTATCTTTAACCAGCATCTCATGTTCTTTGATTTTCATCAAGCTTTGCACATTTTCATGTTAAGAAAGTGAAAATGATTTACATCCAAGATTGATTCAATGACATTTTTTTGTAACTGGTTGCCTTTAAAAACATTTTATTCCAGAGCTTTAAGTAAAAGTAAAGTCTTGTAAAAACAAATGATGCCATTGTAGATTTTGAAGCAAATTATGTTACATGCACCAAGATCAAATATGTTATCTAAAAGGGCAAAAACAAGATTCCACCATAAATCTTACAACTTAAACAAAATTCTGTCAATGTTTGATTACCCAATTGAAGAATGACATCTTATTTTTTAGGCATTCCTCATAAATTCTACCTCTTAATTTTCCTATAAACAGACTGGTGTGTTTTGCTATCAAGCAAGTGAAATGTATATTTTTATGGGACTTTGGGTCATTATTGAAACCAGGGCTAATAAACCGCAAAGGCAGTTGATGCTGATAAACCTTAGAGCAATAAATATACGAACAAAGGGAGAAGAAAATAGTGTGCATCTGCTGAAGGGAAAGATACTGCCGAATACTGATTAGGGAAGTGGTCTGGGAGTTGTTGTAGAAAACCTCTAAAGCATGCAGCTTAATGTGCAACCGCAGCGAAAGGGCATGGAGAATGCTAGATTGTATGGCTGGGGAAAGACAACATAAATCAGGTTTGGCACCGTTAATCTAAGCTCGAGTATTAATGTCACCGCAAGAATTGTTCTCTACACCGCTCTTTGTCAAGAGAGGTGCAAAAAAATGCATTTAATGTTGCAGTTGTGTACTGAAGAGGCAGCTACAGGAATTTAGTGGTCTGAGGTTGGCAAGGAGGAAAAAAAGAAGATCCACAGCCCTGCTAGTAGCTGGGACTAAGGTGCGTGTCACTGCCCTTTCTTTTCATATGGGCCATTGGGAGTTAAATAAACAGGAGATATCATCCAGTTCATATAAAACTGAACCCCAGGCCACTTGGGCCAGGTTCAATGGAGATTTCCACGTTCCAGAAAACTCTGAGAGTTCTACCCTGTCAATTTATCCAATCTATCCCCAGAGGATACTTTACTGTCTTTTTTTTCACAAGTATTTCTGAGTTTTTAAAATCTGCATATCATCTATGTATAATAAATAGGCTATAATTAGACCTCTTGACATGCATTTGCTTAAGTGTTTCCACCACTGAAATACCTTCCTTTCCTACCTAAATTCTATTCATCCTCAATCTCCAAGGTAATTTGGAAAGGAAAAACTGTGAGTAAAAATGTAAGAGAACTCCAGAAGTTGTAAGCATCCATCCATACATATGAGTCTACTATATACAAGCATATATCTGCACATATATATGTAATTCACAGAATATTCTCTGAATATATATACACTCTTTGAATATATTCTTTGAATATATGTATATATATATATATATATGTTCTTTGGATTATTCTTATACAAAAACAGATCTCCTTCACCATAAATTTCACGTGAGTACAGGTTCAAAGGAAAATGCAATTAAGACAATTTTTATCTCTGAATTTTCCCTACTTGCAGGGTCAGTCCTTTCAATACAAAAAAATAAATTGGATTTATTTAGCTGGATTTGTTTTGATAAATCACAGTTGGCTGTTACTGATACTTTGATATTCTTTCTGTGCTTACAAACTGATTTTTGGATAATTGGTACAAAACTTCTCTGAATCTTTCTGGTAACATTACCCTTTTCACCTATGCAAATGAGGGTTGACCGTGCTATGATATGCTCCACACACCAGGGTGGGAAGTAAAAGATGTGGCCACTGGACTGGTTGTCTTGTCTATACAGAGCCAGAACCATGAACAAGTGACCATAAATCTCCTCTTCTGGGGACTTTTAGCACATAAACTTTTCCTAGAGTCTTGAGAGTGTGTTTACTGTTTGCAGATATTATGCAAAATATCACAATATATGGTGTAGAGGAAATCAGTGTATAGAACGTATACAGTCGGCCTTGGAATAACAGGTGGTTTAGGAGCACAGATCCTCTGTGCAGTCAAAAATCAGTATATAGGCCGGGCGCGGTGGCTCACGCCTGTAATCCTAGCACTCTGGGAGGCTGAGGCGGGCGGATTGCTCAAGGTCAGAAGTTCGAAACCAGCCTGAGCAAGAGCGAGACCCCGTCTCTACTAAA